>JADBJO010022912.1:0-25000 GCA_016801955.1 Conus betulinus
CGATAGCGAGAGATTGGTTCTTTACATATTTGTCATGTCTGGTCAAACGTTTGATGCTCATGGGAATAAGTTTTCTGAAACTTAGTTCCAATGGCAATGTCAGGGGTGAGTTTTTGGCTTTGGGCACACACGTCAAAAATTTGACACAGACATGGCACACACAACAGTACAACAAACACGCCCCGAAACACACACACCACACACCTCAAGACACCACACACACACACAACACACACGACACACACACCAGCACACACACAACAGACACAACACGACCACACAGTCCGCACACCACACACATTCACACACAACTCACACCCACCGTAACCATCACGACACACACACACAGCACACACACACACACACAACACACACACACACACAGATTCAGGGTGAAATGGGCGATTTGGCCGGTGATTGGATCATGTAACATCATTTCCGACCGTGGTGTTTTAGCCTTGGCTCCCAAGTAGTAGTCACGTCACCCCACGTTCCCTTCATCTTTACACTGCTGTGTGACCACAACACGGCGTCACCCCACGTTCCCCTTCATCTTTACACTGTGTGTGACCAACCCACACAACCACGTCACCCCCATGTTCCCTTCATCTTAAACACTGTTGTGTGACCACACACACCGTCACCCCCTGTTCCCTTCATCTTTACACTGCTGTTGTGTGACCACCACGTCACCCTACGTTTCCTTCATCGTTACCAACTGCTGTGTGACCCCACACCACAACGTCCACCCATGTTCTTCATCTTTACACTGCTGTGTGACCCACACCACGTCCCCCAAGTTCCCTTCATCTTTACACTGCTGTGTGACCACACACGTCGTCACCCCACACAGTTGGGTTCCCTTCATCTTTACACTGGTGGCTGTGTGACCACACACGTCACCCCACGTTCCCGTTCATCTCTTTACACTGTTGTGTGACCACCACACACCGTCACCCCCTAACGTTCCTTACATCTTTACACTGTGTTGTGACCACCACACACGTCCCCCCACGTTTGTGTGATCCACCCTCATCGTTTTACACACTGCTGTGTGCCCACACACACGTCACCCACGTGTCCCTTCATCTTTACACTGCTGTGTGACCAACACCTCACACCCCACGTTCCACGTACCCTTCATCTTTTACACTGTTGTGTGACCACACACGTCACCCCCACGTTCCCTTCATCACTTCACACTGTTGTGTGACCACACACGTCACCCCACGTTCCCTTCATCTTTTACACTGTTGTGTGACCACACACGTCACCCCACGTTCCCTTCTCTTTACACTGCTGTGTGACCACACACGTCACCCACGTTCCCTTTATCTTTACACAGACACCTGTTGTGACCACCACGTCACCCCACGTTCCCTTCATCCACCATGTTTCCCTTCACCCCATGTACTTATCTTTACACTGCTGTGTGACCACACACGTCACCCCCCGTTCCCTTCATCTTTACACTGCTGTGTGACCACACACGTCACCCTGACTGTTCCCTTCATCTTTACACTGCTGTGGTGCAGCCACACACGTCACCCCACGTTCCCTTCATCTTTACACTGCTGTGTGACCACACACGTCACCCCACGTTCCCTTCATCTTTACACTGTGTGTGGGACCACACACGTCACCCCACGTTCCCTTCATCTTTACACTGCTGTGGGACCACACACGTCACACCCCCACGTTCCCTTCATCTTTACACTGTTGTGGGACCACACACGTCACCCCACGTTCCCTTCATCTTTACACTGCTGTGTGACCACACACGTCACCCACGTTTCCCTTCATCTTTACACTGCTGTGTGGACCACACACGTCACCCCCCACGTTCCCTTCATCTTTACACTGTTTGTGTGACCACACCGTCACCCCACGTTCCCTTCATCTTTACACTGTTTGTGTGACCACAAACGTCACCCCACGTTCCCTTCATCTTTACACTGTTGTGTGACCACACACGCTTCTTTCCCACCCCACGTTCCCTTCATCTTTTACACTGCTGTGTGACCACACACGTCACCCCATGTTCCCTTCATCTTTACCTGTTGTGTGACCACACACGTCACCCCACGTTCCCTTCATCTTTACACTGTTGTGTGACCACACACGTCACCCCATGTTCCCTTCATCTTTGTAGCGTCACACACGTCACCCATGTTCCCTTCATCTTTTGTAGCGTCACACACGTCACCCCATGTTCCCTTCATCTTTGTAGCGTCACCCCATGTTCCCTTCATCTTCGTAGTGTCACCCCATGTTCCCTTCATCTTTGTAGCGTCACCCCATGTTCCCTTCATCTTTGTAGCGTCACCCCATGTTCCCTTCATCTTTGTATCGTCACCCTATGTTCCCTTCATCTTTGTAACGTCACCCTATGTTCCCTTCATCTTTGTGAGGCGTCATCCCACGTTCCCTTCATCTTTGTAGCGTCACCCCTATGTTCCCTTCATCTTTGTAGCGTCACCCTATGTTCCCTTCATCTTTGTAGCGTCACCCCCATGTTCCCTTCATCTTTTGTTCGTCACACCCCATGTCCCTTCATCTTTGTAGCGTCACCCCATGTTCCCTTCATCTTCGTAGTGTCACCCCATGTTCCCTTCATCTTTGTAGCGTCACCCCATGTTCCCTTCATCTTGTAGCGTCACCCCATGTTCCCTTCATCTTTGTAGCGTCACTGCCCATGTTCCCTTCATCTTTGTAACGTTAACCCCCTATGTTCCCTTCATCTTTGTAGCGTCCATCCCCATGTTCCCTTCATCTTTGTAGCGTCACCCTATGTTCCCTTCATCTGTGTAGCGTCACCCCTATGTTCCCTTCATCTTTGTAGCGTCACCCTATGTTCCCTTCATCTTTGTAGCGTCAACCCTACTGTTCCCTTCATCTTTGTAACGTCACCCTATGTTCCCTTCATCTTTGTAGCGTCACCCTATGTTCCCTTCATCTTTGTAGCGTCACCCTGTGTTCCCTTCATCTTTGTAACGTCACCCTATGTTCCCTTCATCTTTGTAGGCGTCACCTATGTTCCCTTCATCTTTGTAACGTCACCCTGTGTTCCCTTCATCTTTGTAACGTCACCCTATTTCCCTTTCTCTTCTTGTAAGCGTCACCCTATGTTCCCTTCATCTTTGCAGCGTCACCCTATGTTCCCTTCACCTTTGCACCTTTGTGTGACCACACAGACGTAAGGGCCAGCAAATGACGACTGTCTGTCTGTGACGCAAAGGTCCGCATCATAACGCATTATCATTTCATTGGCCATTTCGGTTCTCTCTGTGCTCCAAGTCTTGCTTATGTGGGTGAGAGTGGTTAATCTCCAACAATCTCCATCCCCAAGCCCCCCCCCCCCCCCTCCCACATTTATATACACACGCGTTTGTTCGCATGAGAGCCACAGGTGCGCGTGTGCGGCCGCACACACACACACACAACACACACACACACACACCACACACACACAAACACACACACACACACACACACACACCCACACACGCACACACACACCCATGCACGCACTTCCACAGCACGCACTCTCTCTCTCTCTCTCTCTCCTCCTCTCTCTCTCTCTCTCTCTCTCTCTCTCTCACACACACACACACACACACACACCACACACACACACACACACACACACTTATGACAAACAGCATCAAAAATAAGAAATTCTACATCTTGAAGGACAAAGTTCAATGTCACTTGACGGAACGTTTCAGTGTTAGAGGAAAACTGATTTATTGAAACGGTTACTATAAAATTTGCCCTTTTACCATTTTGAAAGTGAGCTCCTTTCTTTGAAACTAACGTGTTTTCTAAAATTGTTCATTTATTTATTTATTTTTTTTTTTAGTAAATCACTGATATTTGTGAGTAAATACACCACTATAAACTCAAAACATCACTGACAAAACAGTCAATGCAGTCACAGTGCAATAAATAAAAAGAAATTGTTCTCATACACGAATTCCATCATTTTGACTGTACTCAACACAGTGAGCAGAGTAATAATGATAAATGTTCTTGGTCACTTCTCGATATCGCAGCTGCGTGGCACTAACACTAGTCATTGTACATCTTGCCAATGCTGGTTTGTTTTTGTTTTTCTTTCTTTTTCTTTGACAGCCGCCATTTTTGTTTGGCTTCACATTTGACTTGTCGTTCATGTCCTTTGTTTTCAAACTGAAAATCTTTCTTACATGCAATGGAAACGTGCCTGATAATAGATGATGATGAAAGTTTTTCTCTCCATGTACCCAGGATTTAAATGGGTGTTAATAACAATGAGCAAACTCTCATCACCATAATCTTCAAGGTAATCAGTATAAAAAGCTCCCCACACAAAATGCAGTGGAGGAGAAATATAAAGGTTTTTTTTTTTTTTTCAAGCCTGGACTTGTTGGTAAAAAATGGTTGACGATTTCGAGAGAGAGAGAACACGCCCCTTCAAGCTTAGAGTTGTTGCTGACAATGGTTGCTGACGTGGATGGAGAGAACAATTTCTTCCAATCTTGAGATCTGGAGAGTGTAGTTAACGACGTCAAGAGTCGGAATGCATATTGCAAGATTGGACATGTGATGGCCCTGGTTGACGACATAAAGGGAGAGATCATGCCGTCTAAGCCTAGGCAGCTGGTGGTGATGGCTGAAACAGTGTTCGTGGGATTGGAAAGAAACAGTGTTGTGTTTTACTGAGTTAGATCACTTGTCCAGGTGGCAGATAGGTCACCCCAAGGAAACGGAAGGAGAATCAAAGTGGCTCTATTTCCGCCTGGACTGGGCGAGATGGATTAAAGTGGTTTCCATTTCTCTGATGAGAACCGACCGAACCTGCCAATCATCACAAGTGTTTGACCCGGATCAAGTCATGCAGCTGACTTCATCTCTGGCTGAGCATGACAAAGTGTAGGGTAAAAACCAAGTCCAGCCTTTTTAACTTGTTGAGAAATGTGCTGATGTCAGAACTCCGTCTGGGCGAAAAGAATTTTACTTATTTCTGTTTTTTTTTTTTATCTTAGTTATTTTCACAGATGTGATGTTTCACGTTATGCATGGAATTTCCAAGGTGCAGTAAAAATGTTGGAGCTTTTTTTCTACATGCGTTTCTGTTCAGTCCCAGTTCCCAGTCTCCAGGGAGTGTGGATGATAGCCCTACCGATGGCAGATGTTAACATCCTGTTATTGACACATTTCAATGCTAAAAACATCTAAAGTCAGGTGGGCATCAACGAGAGCAAAGGTGTGTAGAGATTTGTGATTGCACACATACCCATCATAGAACCCCTGCAACCCTTTTTTGATTTATGGGCACCACCACCACCCACACGTAAAACCCTGACTGAAATACCTTAGAGACTCGAAAGTGTAAGTGTAACTGTTGTCGTTTTTTCTTTCTTCTTTCTTTCTTTCTTTCTTTTTCAGAATCAGTTTATTCATATTTTAGGATCCATTTAGATCAATTGAAATGGAACAATTTTTTTCAACAGCACTAAACATTACAATATTATTTTGTTCTTTCTGACCTCTTTCTCTATAATGTCAGAGGGCAAAAGGATTCATTCCTGCGGAAATCGAGCTTGCTTTCCTTTCCCTTTGTTTCATTCTTCCTTACATGTGTCCAGATATTGCGATTGACCCTGTACTACTCCTTCTGCGCCACGCCATCTGGCGTCAAATGCGTCATGGGATTAATGCATCCGAATGTCGTTGTGAGTGATGTTTCTTTGACGTTGCCGTTATTACAGGAAATAAAGATGTCAAGACATTAATGGAATGAATAGATAAATGAATAAATAAATGAATGAACAAATAGAATAATAAATAGATAGATAAATACCAAGGTAATAAGTAAGCAAACTAATTGATAAATAAGTGAATAGACAGATAAACAAATACATAACTGAATGCATAAATAGAGAAATAGACACCAAGGCAAATAAACAGATAACGAACTAACTAAAGCAATAAATGAATAGATAATAGACAAATGAAATAAATAAATGTGACAGTTGATTCGGTTTTTTTAACACAACTAAGGTATTTGTTGCTCCCATACTATAAACCCAAAGCACACTAATCCTGCAAACGATACCAGTTCCTGTTGCACACACGTATAGTCGAGGTAGATGTTGCATCCAACATCACTGGAAACGCAAGCTAACAGTCAGGTGCCAGCATAACTTTTATTTATTTATTTTTTACCAGACTAATGCCCTGGGTTGATGAATGGGTCAGATATCTGCTGAGTTTCATGTGCTTCTCTCTCTCTCTCTCTCTCTCTCTCTCTCTGTCTGTCTGTCTGTCTGTCTGTCTGTCTGTCTGTCTGTCTGTCTGTCTGTCTCTCTCTCTCTCTCTCTCTCTCTCTCTCTCTCTCTCTCTCTCTGCCCCAAAGCACTCTTCTTACATTGGAAAGAATTCAAAATGATGAGTAATGAGACTGATCCTGGGAACAAAGAAGGACACACTAATTGAAACCACGCGACACCTGCTTGACCTTCCTTCAGTGCAGGTCAGGCACAAGCCAGAACAGGTGAAGGCATATCTTAAAGCACTTGAAAATACTGCATGCAGCAGACAAGAAAACAAAAGGCACTCGTCTAGGACGTGGAAAATCATAAACGCGACAGGCAGAAGACAATATACAGTCTGTGTGCCAGTTCTCGGAACTCAAAGAAATGAAGGATTTGCATTTCATTCTTTCCACAACACTAAGGCTCTATTTGTCTCTAAGCGCTTCATAACTATCAACACACACACACACACACACACACACACACACACACACACACACACACACACACACACACACACACACACGCACGCACGCGCGCGCACGCACACACACACAAATAACCATTAAAATTGCTTGTCAGATGAGAGTAAAAGACAAAGAGAAAACCAAAATGGTTGATGTACCATACACTCTTAAAGATGCATATACGCACGCACGCACACACACACACACACACACACACACACCACACACACACACACACACACACCACACACACACACACACACACACAAATAACCATTAAAATTGCTTGTCAGATGAGGGTAAAAGTCAAAGAGAAACCAAAAAAGGTCGATGTACCATATTCTCTTAAAGATGCATTAGCTTAACACAGAGAACATGCTTCGCAGCTTTTTGCTTCATTAGATGTGTTTTGTGTCTTGTCTTGAGAGAAAAGGAAGAGGAGGTGAAAAAGGAGCGGAGGAGGAAGGAAAAAGGAGGAAGAGGAGAAATAGGAGGAGAAAAAAGGATAAGAGGAGAAAAAGGAGGAGGAGGAGAAAAAGGAGGAGGAGGAGAAAAGGAGGAGGAGGAAAAAAAGGAGGAGGAGAAAAAAGGAGAGGAGGAGGAGGAGGAAAAAGGAGGAGGAAAAACGAGGAGGAGGGTGAGGAGGAGGACGAGGACGAGAACAGAACGACGAGGAGGAGGATAGAAGGAGCAGGCAGGAGGAGAAGGAGGAGGAAGAGGAGGGAGGACAATCCTTCCTGAGAGAGAGAGAGAGAGAGAGCGAGAGAGACGAGAGAGAGAGAGAGAGAGAGAGAGAGAGCAAACACGCAGGAGAGATCCAATTCATTCAGACACAATTATTCTTGACAATCCTCGTTTTTCTCTTTCTCCGGTGCTACGAAAGTGCCAAACTCAGCCTAGACACGTCACTCAAAGCGCCACCTAGATAAAGCAATCCCATGGTGCATTTGCGCAACATGGCGACATCGCTGGAGCAAATATCTGCTGGCGGCAATCACGTGTCTGGACACGTGTCAGATGAAGAGAAGAAAAAGGCAGTGAAAATGGAGGTGGGGGGGTGGGGGGGGGGGGGGGGGGGGGGGGGGTGGGGGGGAGAATACCTTTTCTGCATGATTAAGTTATTAAGTCGTCGTCTGACAATATGGAAGAGAGAGAGAGAGAGAGAGAGAGAGAGAGAGGAGAGAGAGAGACGAGTAGGAGAGAGAGAGTGACGGACGAGAGACACACAATGAGATAGAGAGAGAGAGAGAGAGAGAGAGAGAATCTGTTTTGAGACTGTCCGTGATGTAATTTCAACATTGTCAGGGAACGAAACATTTTTTAGCATTTTTGGTGGTTGTATTTTTTGTAAAAGTCGTTACAATACTGCCAGGTATCATGACATAAAAGGCTAACGCTCTCGTCAAGTGTTTTATCTTTTTTTTTTTTTTACAGAAAAATCCATTTATAAAAGATCTAGGCATCTTCCAAAAGTGACAAGATTCCATTATCAGAATGCATCTGTAACCTGGAGAAGCGGGAGAGGAAGGGAAGGGGAAGGGGAGGCAATGACATCATGGTGAAAAATGGGTGAGTGTGTGGATGCATGTATATATTTGTTTCTCTTGTGATGCTATTTCTGCACGTTCTGAATACCAGTTTAAGGTCAGTTTAACAGCATTTTGTTTCCGTTTGTTGTGTGTTTGCGCGCGCGCATGTGTGTATGTGTGCGTGCGTGTGTGCGTGCGAGCATGCGCATGCGCACGTGTGTGTTAGTGTTACGATCAGTTCTTTTTTTTTTCCATGACTCCTGCTTTTGTTAGAATTAAGTGTGGAAAGATTGCTTCTGTCTGCTTGAACTTTGTACACTCGTAAATCTCTTAACTTCCTATGCTAACAGATCTATGTGATATATATGAATGTATACACTGATTCCGTTCGTGTGAAGCGGGCCGCTATCAAAGTTTCTGCCTTTTCGTTGATCTCTTTTTTACCTGTTCAGATCCTGCACTCATCTGTAAGTGTCTGAAGTCAATTCATATTTTCATTTAGTCATTGATTTGTTTATTTAATGATTTATTTACATTTTCATTCATTTATATATCTATTCATTTATTCATTCCTTTATTTTTTTTATCATAAATTCATTCATTCATCTATTCATTCATTTGTCTAGTATTATTTTATTTCATTGTGTATTTATTTATTCAGTTCATTCATTTTTTTTCTTTTCATCACTAATTCATTCATTCATTCATTCATTCATTCATCTATTATCTCTTAGTTCGTTTACTGGACTTTTCACTTGCATACTAATTTATCTATTCGTTTAATTTGTCATTTATTTACTTATCTGTTTCTTCATCATATATATATATATATATATATATATGTTACAGTGAATTACAAAACAAGGGAGTTTATAAAATCGCTAAAATTTTTCAGTAAATAGGTGAAATTACCGTTTCACTCGGGGTTTTTACCTATTCCCTAAATTTTTAAGGGATTTTACAAAGTTACTGTTTTTTGGGATGGCATTTCTGGACAAATTTACTGCAAAGTGTTAAGGTAATTTACAAAGTTACTGGGGTTTTTGAATAGTAAAGTGTTAACGTAATTTACAAAGTTCAGAAATTACATTGTACAATACTAATACAGTCATTACTAAACTAATCATAATAATTATAACAATTCTCAGGATTAGGTTTATCTTCTCTATTCTACTGTCGCAGCTCTTCTCTATTCTAGTGTCGCAGCTCTTCTTTGTCCCCGCTGTTGTTGTTGCTGCTGCTTCCGATGGGGGGTGTTATTCTATTTCTTGATATAGTCAACATTGGAGTATCCTTTATTGTTGCTGTCGGTCTAGTATTTTCCGTTATATTCCTCAGCCCAGTATCTTCTGTTGTGGTACCTCTTGGCCTAATATCGTCCGACGTCGTATCCGTTGGTCTAGCATTTTCTGTCGTGGTATCCGTTGGCCTAATATCTGTTCTCGTTCGATTTCTACAATCTTTTCTCCTTGTAGTATAAACGTTTCGGGGTAAGACCAATTCTAAGGGACACGACTCGTTAATTAAACCACCTGAATCAAAGGCAGTATATTCGCAGCTAAAGGGTAGTACTTTACTAACATTACTAAAATATATCATAGCTTTAAAAGCAGCAACGATGCTGTCGCCCGGATAAAGAGATGATTCTAATGTTTTGATGGTACGAAAGTCGAACATTAGTAGTATGCAACGGTACGTGGATGGTGACATTTTGTTTTGTCCGATCTGGATAATTAAAAGCGTGAGTACACAGCAGAAAAATAATATTTTTTTTGCGCATAATATCAAAATTACAGGCCTGGCCGTGATAATATATTGAAACCACGGAACCGCCAAGAAGAAAAGATTTACAAATGCGAACATTGTCTTTTTAACTGCAAGACTGCTAGAGTGTCTCACTGTAAGACTGCTACAGTGTCTCGCATCTATATTTTTATATTTGGGGGGAGGAAGAAGAAAAATTGTTCCCCCCCCCTTTTTTTCCCCAATACGAGCGTGTATACACCACGTGTTAATTATTCTGGGAGAGGCTGGCGAAAGAAACAGTAGAGCAGGCAACAGAACATCAGAAGGGGCAAAAAAGTTAGGCAACAGAACAAGATGAAAGGCAGTAGGGGTGGGATTTCAAATACAAAAAGAACTTTCGTTGCTTTGGTAGTAGTTGTCGTAGCTTCTTCTTCTTTGGGTGTCAAATATCTGGTTAAAACCGTAGTGGGTTTGATCTTTGCTCCATCGATCCTCAAAAAGCTTGTATTGGAAAAGTTGGCATTGTAGTAATTGGAAAAGTTAATTGTCAACAAATAATCCTGGTCTTTGGCATGCCAGCTATAGTCCAGTCCCTGTACGTGACATTCGAATGTTACTCCGGTAGGATGACTGCTAACTCCAGAATAAGTTTGGTCGAATGCGAATCCGTAGGTACTGTTTCTAACATAATCTTCTGGTGTTCTTTTGGGAGTACTGGATAGTTCAGGGACTATCCAGGGCGTGGCTTCCAGGGGCTTAATGTGCAGGTCGTGGATTTTCATAGTGCAGCGCTGACATCTGTTTACACTGATCCTACAGCGACAACTTAGCATTACCCGCTGGCTCTCCATCTGTATTTTTGCTGGTAAAATCGCAGTCGTGTTTTTTAGGATCGAGGGTGGCAACGGTAGGATTCGTGAGGGTAACTTCTTCTTTGACAGTGGTAGCATCAAGGGTGGTAACTTCTTTGGCAGTAGTAGGATTCACGGTGGCAACTTCGGTGGTAAATTCTTCCTTGACAGTAGTAGGATTCACGGTGGTAGCTTCTTCTTTGGCAGTGGTACGATTCAGGATGCTCATTTCGTTGGCTGTGACAGGATCAGCGATGGTAACTTCTTTGGGTGTGGTAAAGTTTACATTCTCTGAAAAATCAATCGCCAGTACGTAGTTTTTTGTTTTGGACACGCTTTGAGTAGTCCACTCCCTGTGTTATACACTGAAATTTAACTTCTCTAGGAAGATAACCGACTTCAGAGTAGTTTTGGTTAAGTCTGAATCTATACGTACTGTTTCTGACATATTCTACTGGTGTCCGTGTTGGGGTAGTGGACAGTTCAGTGACTGTCCAGGGCCCGGTTTCCACGGCGGGTTCGATGTACACTACCTGGATTCTTTTAGTGCAGTGTGGACACCTGTTCTTGCTGACGGGACATCGACAGATCATTGTCACCCGCTGGCTTTCCGTGTCTACATCACCGCTAAAATCGCAGTCATTAACCGCCACTGCCGTTAAGAAGAAGTACGAAATAGCTAATATAATCATCATACTCCCGGAGAATGATTCACGCGAGTTCCCGTTCAGAACTTTCATGATTTCACTCTGCCACTGACCACCCGTCACCGCTATTTGAGTAGATAACTAGAGGAAAAAAAAAAGGATGGGAGGGAAAATAGGGGAAGACACTCCTTTTTTGGTCCTTCTTCCCCCCCATGGGGAAGATAGTCCTTTTTTGGTCCTCCTTCCCCCCCGTACGATAATAGCGTCTACCCCCCGCCTCTCTTTAGTCGTTCTCCTCCTTCTTTTCTTTGTCAAGAGGTGACATCGGCTTAGAATTTGTTTTTCCTTTATGGGGAAGTGGCTTTTGCAGCTCAATATCCCAGAAAATCTTATTAATATCGTCATCGTCGTCCTCGGGTGGTGGGGGTGCTAGCGATTTGTCATTCGGTATAGTTTTTTGGCACATTAACGTTTTTAGGCAAAGTTTTTGCCTTCTTCATGATTTTTTTTTAAGAACTTCTGGACTAAGCAACTCGCCCACATTTCAAACCAGAAAGCTTTTATTGACTTACAGAGGGGGAGGGGGAATAAACAAGACGGAAAAGAAACAAGACGGAAGAGGGAAGAAGAATAGCGTGAGAAATAGAAAAAAACCTTATAAATTTTCCAGTTCTTGTATGTTAAGCACATTTCTCTTGTTGACCAAGGGAGACAACCATGTCTAACTACGTCCCCACACCATCGCCCACTACGTGACAGACGACGAAGACGGGGATACTATAATTTTGGAACTAGAAGCCGGCTCTGCAAGCCCCCAGGATTTGGAAGAAGTATCCGAGCGCGTCGCTATGGCCTATCATATCTGGGACAACATCGACCCTCCCGATGGATTAGACAGTGAGGTCGTTATTACGAGGATGCAGGCGAAAATGCGAAGAGAAGTCTTTAGTTTTTGTCCCCTCTGTTTACCCAGATTTGCAAAACCAGTATCTGCAACATATGTTATAACGTCTACGACGACGGTCCCCACTACCCCATGACCATGGATCCCTGCAACCATGTTATGTGTTATAGTTGTTGCCGACGCATTATGGGCGAAGCGGTTGACCCGTGTCCAGTATGCCGGACGCTGCCTGTCAACATCATTAAAGCGCAGAGTACGGCCAGCGTGATGCGCACCTTGCTAGAGGAGGAGGAAAAAAATCTTGACTTACAACTCCAAAAGAAACAAAACCCGGGCATCGCTGACGTTTTTAAAAACTTCCTCCTCAGTCGCCTAGAACTAGCAAAATGTCAGCAGATGGGCTTTTTGGAGACGGCCCGTAATGCGGCTAAAGAGGAGCTTGACCTACGCGCCGACATTCGCTCCGCGTTGGTGAAGGAGGAGTTTAATCGGCTGAGCCACGAAATTGCCATGTCCTTCGAAGATCTCTCAGGAATGGATAACGCCACTGTTCTGCGAGAGGCGCAGGAGATTTCCAAGCGTATTAGTGTAAAAGAGTTCTTTTCATAAATCCATGACTGACATTTTACCCGGTTTTAATGAAGTAAATGCTATCCTGAACCGCATGGTTCAAGGTAGCTTGCTAAACGATGCCGCTGCCATGGCCACGAGAGACAGATATATGGGACCGGATGCGCTCAAAGGATCCGGGGTGTTCAATCTACATCACTTCAACCTAACTAATTCAAGCTCATTCTCGGAGTTACCCGAAGGAGTTGTGCAACGAATTGTACAGAACATATATACCTTGAACAGGGCGGCTTCGTAGTAGGGTAAAAAGAAACACTCGTCGCCCCGCTCGTCCCAAGCCCACAAGCAGTCAATAATGCCGTTATAACTGGGTTATAACGACTTGTGTGTTATTGATTGTGTTTTACGTTTACCATGACACTTAGCTTCCTGCTGTATGTGAGACACTTTTGTAATAATCAAAGGACTGCTGTTTACAAGGTGAGATAGACTGCCCTTGCAAGAGGGATAATGTTGCTTGCCTGTGGGTCTGTGTGTATGAAATGGAAAGACGGATAGAGAGATAAGCGAGATAGCGAGCCGTATGATATGTGAGAGTAACAAGGATGTTATATGTTAATATAGAGACTTGTGCGTGAGAGAGAGAGAGAGAGAGAGAGAGAGTCTTGAGTAAGAGAAAGAGAGTGATTGTCTTGAGTAAGAAAATAAATGACCTGTAACTAGTGTAATGTGTTTGTGTATGTGAAAGAGAGAGAGAGGGAGAGAGAGACAGAATGGTGGAGAGAGAGAGAGAAATGAGTGGTGGCGAGAGAGGGATAGAGACAGAATGGTGGAGAGAGACAGAGAGACAGAGTGGTGGAGAGAGAGGGAGAGAGACAGAATGGTGGAGAGAGACAGAGGAAGACAGACAGCCAGAATAAGCATCCTTCAACAAACACACACTGCCACAATCAATAGCACAGCCAACACACGCACTGCCACAATCAATAGCACAGCCAGAACAAGCATCCTTTAACACTCATAAAACACACACACACACTGACATAATAGCCTTCTGCGCACGCTCATACAGGAAGATAGACAGTCAGAACAATAGGTAGCCTTCAACACACACGCATTGACAATAGGTAACCTTCACCGCGCATGCACATATCACACCCGAGGCGATTTGTAAAAATTCAAATACTTTTATTATATGCACCAATTTTATATGCGCCATATACATTCTCACGTTCTCTCTCTCCCGCTGTCTCTCCCGCTCTCTCTTTTCCATCCTCTCTCGCTCGCTCTTCTTTCGCCCCTGTCTCTCTCTCTCTCTCTCTCACACATACACACACACACACACTCAGTCTGTCTCTCACACATACACACTCACTCTCACACACTCACTCTCACTCTCCTCAATCTCTCCTCACTCTCTCACTTTCTCCTCATTCTTTCTCACTCTCTCTCTCCTCTGTCTCGCTTGCTCTCTCTCTCTCTCTCTCTCTCTCTCTCTCTGTACAACATCATCATATCCGTACATTTTCAAACATCGGCGTACATAATCAATATTAATCAATGGCATTAAGACATCACTCTCTCAGTTAATTTGTAAAAATTCAAATAAACTTTTATATGCACCAATTTTATATGCGCTATATACATTCTCACGTTCTCTCTCTCCCGCTGTCTCTCCCGCTCTCTCTTTTCCATCCTCTCTCGCTCGCTCTTCTTTCGCCCCTGTCTCTCTCTCTCTCTCTCTCTCTCTCTCTCTCACACACACACTCAGTCTGTCTCTCACACATACACACTCACTCTCACACACTCACTCTCACTCTCCTCAATCTCTCCTCACTCTCTCACTTTCTCCTCATTCTTTCTCACTCTCTCTCTCTCCTCTGTCTCGCTTGCTCTCTCTGACTTTCTCACTCTCTCTCTCCTCTGTCTCGCTTACTCTCTCACTCTCTCTCTCTCACTCTCTCTCTCTCTCTCTCTCTCTCTCTCTCTCTCTCTCTCTCTCTCTCTCTCTCTCTCTCTCTCTCTCTCTCTCTCTCTCTCTCTCTCTCTGTACAACAGCATCATATATCCGTACATTTTCAAACATCGGCGTACATAATCAATATTAATCAATGGCATTAAGACATCTCTCTCAGTTATACACACACTCTCTTTCCCCGCTCTCCCCCTTTCTCTCGCTCTGACACACACGCCTCTCGCCCCCCACTCTCTCACACGCGCCTCTCTCTCCCTCTTCAGGTAAACGACATTTTTGAGAGATCATATGACAACTTCATCCAGTCTTTGATAGCCTTTTCTTCCGACTAATTCTTGAACAAAGTGAAGATCCCACTAACACAAGTCCTCCACATTCAAAATCAAGGATGCGCACAAATGAACTGATCACCAACGCCCGACACTGCATTATACTTATACAAAAGTGTTTGGCATCGAAATACGATCTGTAAGTCAATATGGCAAAACAGGATGTACGATACACATTGTTAAATCTTTCAATTGGCTGTTTTTGGGTTCAGAGGCTGATAGTGATACATCGTGACAGGCTGTCTCCTGAAGGAATGACAACGTGTTCATCGCACACATGGTGCCACAGCTGTTGCTTCCGTTAGTCATAGACATTATACAGCAATGCACGAAATGAGTGCTCACGAAGTAAGAAAACGTTTAGCTGCCACCTGACTGTTGTGCTTCAACTTTTGAGGGTTAGGGTTAGGGTTAGAAGACTTGTTACGCTAGAATTCTTGAACAAAGTAAAGATGCCACTAACACAAGTCCTCCACACATTCAAAATCAAGGATACGCACAAATGAACTGATCACCAACGCCCGACACTGCATTATACTTATACAAAACGCCCGACACTGTATTATACTTATACAAAAGTGTTTGGCATCGAAATACGATCTGCGAGTCAATATGGCAAAACAGGATGTACGAGACACATTGTTCAAATCTTTCAATTGGCTGTTTTGGGTTCAGAGGCTGATAGTGATACATCGTGACAGGCTGTCTCCTGAAGGAATGACAACGTGTTCATCGCTCACATGGTGCCACAGCTGTTGCTTCCGTTAGTCATAGACATTATACAGGAATGCACGAAATGACTGCTCACGAAGTAAGAAAACGTTTAGCTGCCACCTGACTGTTGTGCTTCAACTTGAGGGTTAGGGTTAGGGTTAGAAGACTTGTTACGCTAGAAGTCCAGCACCGCGTTTAGAAGCTTGATGTAGCGGATGGCCAGGCGAATGATCTGGATCTTCTCCGGGGGTGGGTGGGGAGTAGCCGTCTCAACTGAGAGAAGGCCGTGTTGAATCTCTCCGCTCTGAACTGGGCGGTGTGGGCACTCTGCCATCCAGGTTGCCCAGCTGTCGCGCACCCGATCCTGCACAATCAGAATCAGGAACCGCCGTCAGATATTCTATTGAATTATGTTACAGAGAATTATGAGCAATAATTGTCATTCTACTATACAACTCCAAAAAGATGACCACACACACGCCCATGCAGACACAATCCTGGGCGGTCTGGGCACTCTGCCATCCACGTTGCCTGCACAATTGGAATTAGGAACCGTTATCAGATATTCTATTGAATGTTACAGAGAATTATGGAACAAAAATTTTCATTCAACTGTACAACTCCAAAGATGACACATATACACAAGCCCATGCAGACACAATCGTACTCGCATACTTTCCTGCACACACACATTAAACTTAAAGTCTCATTTACCTTGAAAGGCTTGACGATGCTGATGTCGATGGGTTAGGCGAGGGTTGCGCAACCAGCAGGCAGGATGGCAGCAGCGGTACAGAGTACGACTGTAAACGCCTCTTCTCTGCTTTCTTTATCTTTGTGATGCGCACCAAGGTGGGGGTGGGTGGGCGTTTCACACATACGCGCGCATACACACACGCTCACGCAGAGTGCATCTCTTGCATGCATACACCTCTCTCTCTCACACACACCCTCTACGTGCCTCTATTTTGGAAAGAAACCACTTCTAGTGGCTTCGTAGACTCTCAATAATGCTTTATATTTTGTTTCTTGGTCTGTTGTTAATTCTTCTAATTCATGAAATTCGTCCCGTCTTGCCGCTAATAAGTTTTTGTATTGGGACGGGGCTTGTTGGGTCGGGAGGGAGGGTGCGGGGGGGGCATGGCGGACGGCCTGGTACTGGGGCTGCGCCGTGGCCGACTGATGATGGGTCGGGAGGGAGGGTGCGGGGGGAGCATGGGAGGCGGCCTGGTGCTGGGGCTGCGCCGTGGCATCGGCACATGTCAGCCACGGGGGAGGTTGGGACTGGGCCGGGGCCGGGAGGGAGGATGAAGGGAGGGTATGGGAGGCGGCCGGATGCTGGGGCTGCGCCGGGGCCGAGTGATGATGGGTCGGGGCCGCGGCTGGCTGTTGGGCCGGGAGGGAGGATGCGGGGAGGGTATGGGAGGCGGCCTGGTGCTGGGGCTGCGCCGTGGCTGACATGCGCCGATCCCACGGAGGGGGTTGGGACTGGGCCGGGGCCGGGAGGGGGGATGCGGGGAGGGCATGGGAGGCGGCCTGGTACTGGGGCTGCGCCGTGGCCGACTGATGATGGTCGGGAGGGAGGGTGCGGGGGGAGCATAGGAGGCGGCCTGGTACTGGGGCTGCGCCGTGGCATCGGCGCATGTCAGCCACGGAGGAGGTTGGGACTGGGCCGGGCGGGAGGGAGGATGAAGGGAGGGTATGGGAGGCGGCCGGATGCTGGGGCTGCGCCGTGGCCGACTGATGATGGGCCGGGAGGGAGGATGCGGGGAGGGTATGGGGAGGCGGCCTGGTGCTGGGGCTGCGCCGGGGCCGAGTGATGATGGGTCGGGGCCGCGGCTGGCTGTTGGGCCGGGAGGGAGGATGCGGGGAGGGTATGGGAGGCGGCCTGGTGCTGGGGCTGCGCCGTGGCTGACATGCGCCGATCCCACGGAGGGGGTTGGGACTGGGCCGGGGCCGGGAGGGGGGATGCGGGGAGGGCATGGGAGGCGGCCTGGTACTGGGGCTGCGCCGTGGCCGACTGATGATGGGTCGGGAGGGAGGGTGCGGGGGGGAGCATAGGAGGCGGCCTGGTACTGGGGCTGCGCCGTGGCATCGGCGCATGTCAGCCACGGAGGAGGTTGGGACTGGGCCGGGGCCGGGAGGAGGATGAAGGGAGGGTATGGGAGGCGGCCGGATGCTGGGGCTGCGCCGTGGCCGACTGATGATGGGCCGGGAGGGAGGATGCGGGGAGGGTATGGGAGGCGGCCTGGTGCTGGGGCTGCTGCGCCGGGGCCGAGTGATGATGGGTCGGGGCCGCGCGGCTGGCTGTTGGGCCGGGAGGGAGGATGCGGGGAGGGTATGGGAGGCGGCCGGATGCTGGGGCTGCGCCGTGGCCCGACTGATGATGGGCCGGGGCCGCGGCTGGCTGTTGGGCCGGGAGGGAGGATGAAGGGAGGGTATGGGAGGCGGCCGGATGCTGGGGCTGCGCCGTGGCCGACTGATGATGGGCCGGGAGGGAGGGTGCGGGGGGAGCATAGGAGGCGGCCTGGTACTGGGCTGCGCCGTGGCATCGGCGCATGTCAGCCACGGAGGAGGTTGGGACTGGGCCGGGGCCGGGAGGGAGGATGAGGGGAGGGTATGGGAGGCGGCCGGATGCTGGGGCTGCGCCGGGGCCGACTCATGCGCCCATACATGCTCCTGGGTTGTTGATGTTGGGGGGGTCCAGCACGTAGGGGAGGAGCGATGATTCGGGGGACGCCGGTCCTGCCAGCGCGGAGAGGTACCGCGGCCATTTTGCGGGCGACGGCCCAGGGTCACTCCTCATGGGAGCGGGTCGCTCCCATGAGGAGTGACCCTGGGCCGCTGTAAAGGGGACGGTTGCTATGGGGTCCAGGGCCGCAGCAGGGGGGGAGGAGGAGGGATACTGGGCTGCTGCAGGTGGGGCTTGGTCTGGGGCGCTTGATACTGGGTCTTCTAATAATCGAAAAAAAGCCTCAATGTCCTCGTTATCATCTTCTTGTCTATAAGGAGAAATGGGCTCGTATCCTGTAGAGGCGCTTCCTGCCTCCATGGAGGGGACCCTAGCAAGTTCCTCCTCCTGCTCTTCCTCGTCCTCCTGCTCCTCCTCCTGTTCCTCCTCCTTCTCCTCCTCCTGTGTTTCCGCGTTGACTGGCCAATGGCAACAACGGCTGACGTATGAGTTTACATCATCCGTTGTTGCATACGAAAAGTTTAAAAAATTAAAACTTTGAAAACCGGGTGGATATACCCACTTACCTATTCTATTAAAGCCACCACGGTCACTACTTTTTGGCCAGATGTATTTGTGCCAAGCCTCACCGACCAAACTGCTTGGCCCACTTTCCGAGCTAATTTCAATCTTAAACACCGCGCCTTTCTTCCGGTGCTGTTTTGACCTTTCTTTGTCCTTTTCCGTAAAGATATCAAAGTCTTCCGGAAGTCCAAAGAAAATACGTCTAAACCCGTCTTTTAACTCTGCGAGGCCTTTTTCCTCTTGAACTTCTTCTAGCTCAGACAGTAACCGGCAGAAAATTGAAAGAAGAAGTTTACTGACTGCTAGAACTTGGTAGCCAAGTCCGTTTTTTCTCTTTCACTGAACTTTCAACAGTGACAGTATTTGAAAAAATTTCTGACAGTGAGGGTACTCTTTTTGAAATTTTTGTGGAAAAAACAATTCCGGCTAACTCTGAGTTTTCAAACAAAGCCAAATGTAATAAAACACCACTCACCGTTTGTGAAGGTATTCCAAAATGTGAAAGGCTATTGAGATTACTTTGAATATCACTATAAAATGTTTTCCAATGGTCCGCGCGCGCCCTTTAGTAATTGGTTTTGTTTGAACTCTCAAAGCAACAGGAGACCAGGGGAGCGATCGGAGAAACTCTTCAGGGTGCACCTTCACTGGAGACATTGAGAAACGCCTTTACGGAAAGAAATCCTAGCGGGGGCAATGCCGAGGGAGAGGCTGTGCAGTTAAATTTATACCTATTCTACAATCAAGCCGAAGACAAGGGAACGGTTGTGGATTAATCAGGGAATACGGAATACAAAAATTGCGCAACGGCGATTGGTTCCCGTTTAAGTGGGGTTTTCCGCACGAATCATCAAGTGCGATGCACCAACTACGCAGATATCTCTCTCTCTCTCTTTCTCTCTCTCCCTGTGTGTGTGTGTTATGCTTATGTGTGTGTTTGTATGTGTCTGTGTGTATAAACTCAGCTTCTGCGCATTGCTGTTAATGATAACAACATGACGGTTGCCAGCGTTGCAACGCCTATAGTAATTTAGTCCAATTCCACCCCGCTGCCCAATCATCGTTTAAACAGTTACAGAATTGTACAAAACCAGTCCAGCCGTTGTTTTGCATTATCCAAGGCTGGAGGACTCGCTCGGCGTAAAGTTGCACCCAGTCAATGACAGAATACACAATCCTGTATTCGGGAGACTTTAGGAAAGCATGTAAAGCAAACTGTCCTGCGTAGTAAAAGTACATTCCAACCCTCCCCCAGTTCAAACCACCCCGAAAAAAGCTCGTCTGCCACACACTGGAAACTCTGAAATGTTGTTTCACTCAAAATCAAATTTGTTGTTTTCAAAGTATTTGCGTTCTATCTTGTCACACAAAGACGTCTCATGGCGGTTTGAACTTCACTGCATGTAACGTAGTCTTTCTTTGGCCCAGAAATCCCATTTTTTTTCAAATAATACCAAATGTAATCTTCAGCCACGGACCTCATAGAACTCATTGTGAGTCGGTTATAAAAAATATTCTTACTTTGACCACGTAGTTAAAGGCAATAAAATACATACAGATGGCAAATCTGGTAATCCTCTTGCCTCATTCTCTCTGTCTTTTTTGTTTAGTCGGGGAAGGGAATACAAACTAGGGAAGGGAAAACTTCAGGACCGAAAGTTGTGTACTTAAGCGGCTGTCTCATTGTTGCTACTATAAATAAACAATGGGGAAGGGAAAAAGTTCCGCGTAGACTATATATACACTGGCGGCGTGTAGTTAGTCGTTAGTATTTCAACATACTTCAGTGAGTGCTTTCTGTGTTTGCCTGTGGTGTCTTTGCCTGTGGTGTCTTTGCCTTTTTCTCCAGAGGTAAGTTGATTCTTATGTTCCTTCTTCCACTAATACGATAAAATAGCTAGTTATTTAGTTATTTACAGGGAACAACTATTGTGATGCTAACCGCAACTGCTCTTTCTTGCGCGTCGAGTTTATGTATCTTTATTGCCTCTTACACACATACACGTACAGATACACTCACATCCTTTTAAAACACACATAATTCTGTTTGTTCAGAAAGCTTACGGAGAACAGAGCATCCGACCCAATCCTGGAAAGAACGGGTACGCGTTGGGTCCAATATACCCGCCGAAGCTGAGCACGTGTGCGCGGGTACCGACGCCTGCAAGACTACTGAAATTTCCGATTAAACTTAACGTTAAACCCCACAAAAAAAATAACGATGTATACTGTCACAGAGTTTTGCAAAAGGCTTGTAGACAAAGAAACTCCTGTAATTGCAATAGACGTTAGTAAGATTAACCCTGTGTACGAAAACGTTGATCCAGACCTATGGGAAAAGGCGATTAAGCGAATGACACATGAAGATATTCGTATGGTTTGTTCGGCCCTCAATACAGGAATTGATTTTGACTACCCAAGGCACGTTCGCCGGCTAAAGAGATACGTCAAATATTTATTGTTGAGGCGGGTTTTAACGAACAGACATCCGTTTCTGTTTATAGACCTGTGTCGCGTGAACAACATCGACACGGTTGATTTTATGAAATGGTATACGTACGAAACGTGTTTTTGGAAAGAGTTTAACCGGACAATTGGTTCTACATTCAGATCGGTGGACAAGTCTTTATAACCGTTATGGAGTGGATGATGTTTTATGCGATGGAAACCACCAACTGGAATAGAGCCGTAGCCCTGATAGAAAATGCCTACGTCAAGAAAAGCACTGTCATGATGTTGGTGCATAAGTTAGTGACCGATAGACACTACGACGTTTTTGTTACGGTTATACCACTTGCCAAGCGCGCACGAACTAATCGATTGGCAGAAAACGTTTATGAAATATTGTAAGCGAGTGCTACCCCATCGTACGGGAAAAAAAGAACACAATTTCTGGAAACTGTTTTATATTTTGAGCCATAACCATCCGTAATGTGAAAAGTGAAGCAGAATGGTTTAAAAACACCTGCTAATGAGAACCTCTATGTTTTCGTGGATACAAGATCGTATCATCAACGCAGCGGTGCCCACGTTACAGGAAAGTTGCCGAACCGCCGTTCTTCGATCGCTTCAGGGATCGACCATACAGAACGGGAAACCGCTATTGACAAATGTATAGAGAATAGCGTTATGCGTTCCTTTTAAAATTAAAAGAGATGATTTTGCTTCAAACACGGGGAACATGCTACTTTTTGGTTGGTTCTTTGCTCCGCTATCAGCACATCATCATGATCATCATTATCCTCGCTCCTGCAGCTGTTACTCTCGTCGATATTGCACCCAGTAAGCCCCCCAATACACCGGTCATTTATCTTTGTCTATCTCTCTCTCTCTTTGGCTCTTTTATTGTTATTGCAATATTAGCTGGCAATGGTCCCAAAGGAAATGAGCTTTCAAAATAATAACCCGTCATCTGCGCATCATCACAAGGCCTCGGGATTATGTAATTGCGCCTTTTTCAAACGTGTGATGGACTTTCCTACGTTCTCTCTCTCTCTCTCTCTCTCTTTCTCTCTCTCTCTTTCTCTTTCTCTCTTTCTCTCTCTCCCTCTCTCCCTCTCTCCGAGACTCTCTCTCTCTGAGACTAGCTTATTTAAACTTTTCAGTCTTCTGTGCTGAATATAATGTCTTATGATTCATCTCTTATGTTTTTATGTGCCGCTTTGTCTTTATTATGTCCTGCTTTGTTTTGTTATGTCCGTCTTATTGTTCTCTTATGTCCCGCTTTGTTGAGAAGGGGAAAGAAATTGGATGATGATTGTTGTGTTATAGGTTACTTTTGGGACGGACTGACCCGTGCTGTCACCAGCTGGTTACCGTGTTGGGACCTGGAACACGTCTAAGGGGCCAGGAGTGAACTAGTGGCGACTACGTAACGGTCACGCCAACGACTGCAGTCGGCCTTGACACTCCATCGCACACGGCTGGCGTCCTAGACCCAACCCCTGCCTGTGACGATTGAGACCGTGATCACGTGATCTTCCAAAAACAAACAAAAATACGTGCCTGGTCAGTGTGCGAAGACAAAAGCTGTAAGGGACTTTTTAGTCTCATAGAGCAATCTCTCTCTCTCTCTCTACATATACATACATATGTGTATTTGATCATCTTGTCCACCCTTTTATATTAACATATTCTATCTGATAATTGTTGGTTTCCATTATAGGAGAATATTGTCTATTGTTGAATTTCTTTTTTTGTTTATTTAGTATATATAGATAATATTAAAATGGCATTTGATAATATTAATTGGGATAACGGTCCCGAACTTCAAGACCAACAGGAACCCCAGCCTGACCTGCACATTCAGGATCATCTCCCACATGTCAGGACATGGCTTAATATATGGGATAATAGTCAGATTGCGGCAGCCTCAAACCAAACTCTGTGGCAACGGTATGTGGAGTTTTTAAGGATTGCCCCTTTGATAGAAAGGCTAGTAAGAGAACTGCCCAGAGAGGAAATCGATAGGTTAGTGCCTACCTACTTAGGATACATATATAATTTTGAAGAAACTGAGGTCACCCTGATTGAGAGATACTACCTCGTTTGCTCTTGCCACCCCTGCAACAAGCGTGTGTGAATATGCTTGTTGACAATTATCATACGAGTTGTGATGAACTGCCACTCCAACTCAATGCGGAAATAGAGTATCTTAGGGCTGTTGATTATTATTGGGAGCGACAGTTTATCGGGATTAGTTTTTAAGGATTTTTTTTGTTCATGATGTGTATTGTTTGTCTGCTGTCTATCTTATAGATGGCGGCCAGTAGCAACCCAGTACCTACTTTTCCTCTGGACTGAAGGGACTGAAACAGAGGGGCCGGCAAGAGAAGAAGGGCCGCAAAAAGAAAAAAAAGAGAGTTACCTGTGCGGACAAAGTACGCCATCTCACCTTAGAAAATGCACAATTAAGCGCACAACTGGCAGCCCTACACGCACAACTGGCAACCCTACAGGCACAGGTGGCAGACCTACAGAGAAAGTTAAACGAGAGCGGCATTTCCTGCACTCTTCAAACGATCGAAAATGACCGTATTCAAACAGGAATTACGTGTTTGAAGGCACAGTTAGAGGTGGTTAGAAAATATGCTAACTTTCTGTTGTCTATCTCTGTGAAGTCATGCCCACAACTTTCTACCCTCACCCCTTTTTAACTTGCGCGCGCGTGCGTGCGTGCGTGTTGTGTGTGAGATGGTTTTCCCATTTTTTCCCTTCCTTCCCTTGGTTAACCATATTGTCCCTTCCCCCCCCGTTTTATATAAAGGTCTGTACCATGCTATGACATTTAATACATTGGGTCCTGAAACTATATGACTTCAAATACATTGGGTCCTGAAACTACCACAGAGATCTGCGATGACATGATAGAGGATGGAGCCTATGTGGTGTTTGACTGGGACAACACTCTGAAGCTTTACAACAAGGAGACTCGACAGTTGTCCTGTCGGGTGTCCAAGCAGTTCTTGTTGCATCTGAAACACAACCGCCGCTGCAAGTTGTACATCATCAGCGCCATAAGGCCGTCGGCCCTGAACTTGGACACTTTGCTATTGGAAGTGGACAGACTGGGACTAACTGACGTGTTCGCATCGGGCGCGTCCGATGATACGCAGACAGAGAAAGTGGTGAATTCTGAATACGCATACAGGGGCAATGTAATTGTTTGCGGCTATGATAAAGCAGAAACATTTTATGAAATTGTCATCCTTTA
>JADBJO010022913.1:0-27246 GCA_016801955.1 Conus betulinus
GACTAGGATCGGCTGGAACGTTTTGCAAAGACCTGCAGGTCGTGTTTAAGCAGCTTACTTTGTTTTGCTTCATTTTTTTTTGTGTCTTTGCATTCGTCTAATTTCATTCCTCCCTTTCCGCCTATAAACCTGCCTGCTCGCGTTTCCATTTCGTGACAAAACATTTTTTGCAACGTGTTTTCTTCGCCACCCCTCATTTCTCCTTTTCCCCACAATACAGTCGTTTCCTTCTCAGCCTAGCCCACCATCACAACGCAATACAGTGCGTGTACGCGGGGGGAGAAGGGGGGTGGAGTTTTGTATGTGGGATGGTGGAGTTCTGGTGGGTTGCTATAGGGGGAGCATTCAAGGATGTGACAGGGGCTGAGGAGGACGGAGGGAGGGGGTGGGTGTGTGTCACTGGAAGAGGTAGCACCTCTAGGCACGAGAGAGAGAGAGAGAGAGAGAGAGCGAGATAGAGAGAGAGAGAGAGAAGAGCGAGAGCGAGAGAGAGGAGCGAAATAAACGGAATGTGAATGGATTCTTACGAAGTCAAACTAACGCTAAATACCGTCCTACCAATGGTCACGTCATGCGTAAAGCCACGAACTTGAGACAGCGTGGATTTATATAGGGTGTCACACACTGCTGCTGGGGAGCGCGACCAGAAAGCGAGCAGATGGAGGGGGGGTGAGTGGCGTTGTGGAGTGGGACAAGATGGAGTAGGGAAGGAAATGGAACCCACAAACCCTTCAGGTGTTTGCCTGACCTACTCCAAGTAAATGAACAGCTACCGGTCAGTTAAGTTACTTCAAAGGTTTTACTAGTTGTGAATACTGCAGACAGATTGGGGTGGGACTGGGGTGGGGTTGGGGGGGGGGTGATCGGGTGGGGGTGGGGTGGAGAGGGGAGGGAGTGTGCAGGACATTTCCTTTCAGGAGAGATGAGTTTAGGAAGACTCATCTTGAAACGGACTGAAGGTTTAGGCTTCTCCTCGATGCTTGACAAAATCCTACCGCCAGTACCACTAGAATAAGGTGAACTGTGATTATAGCGTTATCCTAACACTCCTGAACTAAACACAGTGGATACAATCCCCCCTTCCTCCCCTACATCTGCCATCCTTACTACCCTTACCCCCCCCCCCCCCCCCCCCCCCCCCCCCCCCCCCCCCCGTCAACTCCACGCCCCGTTTAGATAATCAGTACACTAGAAATTTATTGCCGCAACTGCTAGTTATTGTTATTGATACTAATAATGCTACGCAAGTGCTGTTGCTGCTACTGCTGCTGCGCCACTACTACTATTTACTACTACTACCACTACCTTACGACGACCATTACTACAACGACAACAACAAGTATTACTACTACTACTGCTGCTGCTGCTGCTACTACTACTACTACTTCTACTACTACTACTATTATTACTGTATTGCTTTTACTGCCTTCTTCTACATATGCTCCTGCTAATATTAAGGACACAACTGCTACCGATGATGATGATGAACATGAAAAGAGAAAACTGTTTGAAAAGATTGACCCAACTCTAAAATTACAACTGCCGTTTCAGACGATGCCAACTTCAACAAAATAGATATAGAATATATGATGATGATGATGATGATGATGATGATGATGATGGTGGTGGTGGTGGTGGTGGTGGTGGTTGGTGGTGGTGGTAAACACTACGTAAGAAGGAATGTCGCACTTAATCATCCGCTTTGTTTATTTCCCGCTTTCGGTTCTTTAGTATTCTTGTTAGATTGAGGATCGCAGTCAAATGACTAGAAAGCTTTCCTCCAGAGCCTGACGGTCTAAGTTTGAACCACTCGAGGGTTCGAATGTGTTTGGATTACGGCAAAGAAACTGAACCTTTCTCAGTCCTTGTCACTTTTGAGCTTTATAGCGTGTGTGTGTGTGTGTGTGTGTGTGTGTGTGTGTGTGTGTGTGTGTGTGTGTGTGTGTGTGTGCGCGCGCGCGCGCGTGCGTGCTGTGTGTGTGTGTGTGTATGTGTGTGTGTGTGTTGTGTGTGTGTGTGTGTGTGTGTGTGTGCGCGCGCGCGTGCGTGCTGTGTGGGTGTGTTTGTGTGTGTATACAGGCACACGTATTGACCCCAGTGTGATGGGTCTGGACAGAGACCTCCCCGCATTTCGGAAGAAGTAGCTTTTCTCTTCGACAGCAGACATACAATCGATAGTCCTTCTTCACCCCACTTCTTCCATTATCATACCCAATGATCTCTCTCTCTCTCTCTCTCTCTTCTTCTTCTTCTTCTTCTTCTTCTTCTTCTTCACGCGCGCGTCCGAGAGCACACACACACACACACACACACACACACACACACACACACACACACACACACACACACATACGCGCGCGCGCGCGCACACACACTTACACACACACACACACACACACACACACACACACACACACACACACACACACACACACACACATGTTGATTTTTTCTGTTGAGTGTCCGTCCTAGACAGTCTTCCTATTATTGTAATCAGTGGGACTGGTTTCAGAGGGTGTCTACGTGTCTGCAATAGGTCTTGAAACTGGTTGGTGGTAACTTTTTCTTTCCTTTCTTTTTCTTCTCTTCTCTCTCTCTCTCTCTCTCTCTCTCTCTCTCTCTCTCTTTTGAACAGAAGTCCAATCAGTGATGCATGGGGACGATTACAGGGCCTGCAATGGTGGAATAGTCTGTAGACCTGTTATTACGTGGTGACAGACCTCCGTGGTCGTTGGTTTGCTAGCACAGGTCTGACATCCACCCGTGACGGGCGGTGTGGCACTGTGTGTCGCTCTGTGGCCGCCTCTTCTTTCATAATTAGAATGATAAAAGACAGAATGGTTATCAAAAACTGTACTTATATTAGATCACGCTAAAACAAAGATTCTGATTCTTAAAAGAGAGTCCAGAAGACTCAACAGCAGACAATAGTCACTCACAAAACACAAATGGCAATGCGCATGACACGAAAAGCTAACAAAGTTTAATGATTTGCTACAAATCTTCAACAAGTCCCCTATCAACCACAGTGACTCATCACGACATTTGCAAGGGAGGTTAGTCAAATTACGTCTTCTCCTCTTGTAGTGAAAACCAGCCCGAATGACAGGTGTTGTTTTTTTTTTTTTTTTTTTTTTTTTCTTTCTTTCTTTCTGCTTATGATATTTCATTATCATTCAATTTCAACATTCTTTTGATACGAGTTCAATTACCCCCTGCTTGTGAACAGTTCTTCTCGTTGAGCCTGTGACAGAGTAATGCTGAGCGTCTAGAGAAGCATACCACTAAATCAATGTAAACTCAGGCGTGGTGTAGAAAAGAGTAGTGATTCATAGACTTTCTGAGGCTGCTATTTTTGCGCTTTCATCTACGTTGCTGTCAACAATTTTTTAAAACCCTTACTAACTGGATACGGATTTTTTTACGCTCTTTGGCAACGGTTTGACACAAAGCGATTCTACAAGTATAATGTAGCATGTTGTGTTCTTTGCAAAACAGTAAATCATGAACTGATGCTTCGATTCTAAGAGGAAAAAGAAAACCACCATGAAAAAAAAGTACCTAATTGAGGCCCGTACAACTGGATACTATAAAATGTTACATAAGTGCAAATATTTTCCCCCTCCACTAAACACGTGCATGCAATTTCAAACTAGTGCCACGTGCTGCTTCCCATCAACTTAGAGGTTAGTGAGCAGCTAACCTTCTAAAACAAGTCCAAAATCTTATTTCTGTCGCTATTGCTGTGTGAGGTTAATGAAAAAACTAACTTGTTAAAACAATTCCAGAAACTTTATTTCTATCTCTAAGAGCTAAATGTATACGCACGAGTTTAAAGTTTATCGTGAATCATTACTGTGATGTACAATTGCTAAAGAGGCGCACTTGCTGTCACCTGGAAAATATACTCAGTCTGTTTATGATTTACACGTTTGCTTTCTTCCCCCTTCTTCTTGTATTCTAGTCATTATTATTACTACAATTACTATTATCATCATTGTTATAACCATTATCATATGATTATACAACCATTATGTCTTTTTCTTTGTTTTATTTTCATCGTTACGATCACTTTCAACCGTATTGTCTCCCCTTCGTCCCCATTTCCATTCCGTGGTTTTTCGTCGTTCACCTAAGACCAAATTTTCATCGTCTTGAATGTTATTTGTTTTGCCAGAAGAAGACCCAGTTGGTCGAAAACGCGTTGTGTTTGTTTCGTAATTTGTTTGATGCTTGAATTCTGTTTTCGCTCTGATCACAAAAAAATGTTCTTGTTTGCAGTTAAGAAGTGTTATTTATCTTGAAGTCTCTCTTTGTTTTCGAGCGCCCCCGGTGGCGTTGCATCCAACTCATCCATCCAGACTTCTCCACAGCCACACCCAGTCTGGTGGCAGTCACGATGAAATAGTTGTCGTACTGTCTTCCTATGTGTCGTCACTCGTCATTACACTTCACGTATTACCGACCGCCAGCCTGAAGAAGAAGTAGTGTTACTCTAAGCCGTGATGTAGGCAACCAATCGATTGTCGGAAGTACAATAGAATATTAGCGTAAAGTGCAGCTCGGAATGACAGTGATCGCATACTTATAGGTTTGTGTCTGTGTCTTCTTCAGGTGATCGCATACAACGGTTTGTGGTCTGTGTCTTCTTCAGTTGATCGCATACTGTGGTTTGTGGCTCGTGTCTTTTTCATTCACATCTGTAGATCACACTATGAAGAATTACTACACGACCTCGATCCCGGAAAATACATGATAAGTGCTTTTTGACTTGTGTCACGTCGTAATAGCGTGATTATATCAGTTGTTTTTACTTGTGATTTTGATATGCGAAGTAACGTGGTGCTGACGTCATTTCAAATTTCTGATGAGCGTCAACGTGAAATTTTCAAATAATGATATGTTTTTCATTTGTATCGCAGCATTCATCTGAACAGCATGCATAGGCACATAAGCGGAGGCAACTGAGAGAAAGGGAACGAATGTGCATTTACACGATGTTTACACGATTTACACGATATCGATTTTGTTGCGAGTGTTTTTCTTCAAGGTGGCAGTTACATTGTGAAAATACCAGATTCATAATGTGTTTATAACTCATGAACGCTGTAGCATTAACATTGCCATGATGTCAAATTTGTTATGCTTTTGAATTGTGTAGTGACATTACGCATTTACAGATCTTCAATAAATGTCAGCGAACCGCCCAGAGAAACGTGGACAAACGAGTCACAAGACAAAACACAACGCGTTTCGACCTCTTAGGTCTTCTTCAGGTGAAAACAAAAACGAATAAAATAACGAAAGTTCACTTAGCTTTTATCGCTTCGGAGGGTTCGCATTTACAGAGAGTCAAAAATCTTGGCGCAGAACCGAGTAACTGAAAGCACCTGGTGCATCGTTCATCGGCGTGATGCCCCAATTACTTCCCGTGGAGTTCAGGGGGAAGACGAGAGGAAGAAGTGACATTCAAGTTGTCATAATGCCACATTCATGATGACGTGCAGTGTATCTGATCTGGGGAGGAACATTAATTTTGGCACGATGTCAAATATATGATGACTGTGTTTGATTTGTGTAGAAACACGAATATGGATATAATGTCGAATTTTCTTGTGTGTTTGATTTGTGCAGGGTAATCAGTGAAATGTCCTCCATTCACGAGAGGCTAAACTTGACGCTTCAGACTCGAGTTCGAGAGGGCAGGAGAAACTAGTACTCATTGAAAGCACTCAGAGTGAATACAACGACAGTCTTCACTAACAACTTTTGTGCGAGTTAGACTTTCCATGTGAATCCCTACTGAACAGTCCAACGTTCCCGTTCATGGTGCTCCACAATGGATCCCATGTCCCGACCGATGCTTTCCATTTCAGCCTTTACCTCTGTTGTACACATTCAGACAGATAATCACAGCCACACTCACCGTGGTCTGCTATCTCGCCTTCAGAGCTGTTTGCTCTTATCGTCGTCTGGGTGTACTCCTGTCTGTCGAAGAGTTCCCCCGCTTAGTTCGTTTCTGTTTGTCTTTTTCTCTTGCCCCATTCTTTGATGCCGCTTCCCCGCCGGTTCGCTGAAGCCCCCTTTTTTTCCCCTGCACTACTGGCGGTCCTTCTTCTCGGTCAGGGTGTCAGAGCTGTCGTCGATGGTGTACCTACCATCCACAGAGCATAAGCCTCCTTTCTTCAGAAGACCTGCTCCCCCCCCCCCCCCAGCCCCCCCCCCCCCCCCCCCCCCCCCCCCCCCCCCCCCCCCCCCCTTCCCTGACCCCCTTTCCCATCAAAAGCTGAGCTCAAATTCGGCAACTCTCAATTAATCACGTCAGCGCGTTACTTGCCACGCAACCTACTTTTTCTGCTATGCAAGGGTCAAGTGGTGGTCCTTAGCAATGTTTTGGAGGACTGCGTAACATATAGTTCAGAGCAAGAATATCAGAGAGAGAGAGAGAGAGAGAGAGAGAGAGAGAGAGAGAGAGAGAGAGCGCAGGACTTTGAAAATAAATTCTCCACAAAGTTTTTTAACTGCCGACTTGAATTATGTTACTAACACAGCAAATTTCTGTCAGCTCAGACTGGACAATGCGTGAGATGAACAATGAAATGCACGAGCGGCGTGTCAAAACTTCTACCTTTGAACAAGAAGTGGCATTTGACACCGAGGAGAGACAAATGGCACGGAACAAACTGTGATTCAACGTGAAAATAGACTGTGACAAAGAACAACAACCTTTGCCCTCAAGACTGGAAAGCTGGAAACGTTTGCCCTCAAGATTGGAAAGCTGGAAAGGCACTTCAGACTGGATGATATGAAGTCCTTAATTATAGATCGCAAACCCAGCAGTGATTCGACGACTGTGTTACGACGATTCTTGTTGTGTTACAGGGCTATTTGTTCTCGGGATGTATTTGGCTGTTTGTGTCAAATCAATTTCAGGCCATTTGTTTTTTCTTGACAGTCATCTCATCATATCGCTTGTAACACTGCCGATTGTCATCAGTCCATCTTGCTACTGACAGACATCTGCTCATACGTCTCTTTACAGTCATATGGTCATTGTGGGCTGGGGAGTATGTCTCCTTCTCACCTTCATTCCTCAGTCCGTCGCATCGACTGGTTCCCGATCGCTGAGTCGAGAGTGAAAAAAGAAAACGCCCCAGCTTTTGCCACTGTCCGTTTTGCCTTCAACCTACTTATCACCTCCCACTACCATTGTTATTGGTCCTGAAAGCAGCCTATCAATGTCATTTTGCAGAAAATATCTGCAAGCAAGCATGTGATATTGCAGATCAAGGGACAACAGTCTTCTCCGGTTTTCTCCACTACATCACAGATCAAGTATGTCAACTTTGGTAGTGTATTGACGGCACATAGACAATGACATCAGTTTTAGGCAGTCAGTGTGTTGTGCAGAATAAGGAAGAAAAACTGATCAATTATCATCTGGTCGGTGTCAGTCCAATCAAACCTGAGATGGGCATCAACGCACAAGAAGTTTACGGAGGAGACGAAAAAGTGCATCATACCTTTTGCCGCTCAGCTGTGTGAGGTGTCGAACAGCCTCTTGACAAAATGCGTATCAAGCGTTTGCATAGGGGGCCAGCCTGTCTGATTCATGCTTTCTAAACCTGGTGTGGATGCCAGGTGAATAAGTTCCAGATAGGACCTCTGTGTCTATGACTTGATCTTTCCAAACGATCTTCAGCAGCTTTCTCAGGCCGTTGATATGAAAATGATTAAATGCCTTTTTACATGACGCCAATAAACTGTCCATGTTTCACAAGTATACAATACTGCGGATTGTACAACTGCCTCATGCACCTTTACGTTTGTGGCCAGCTTATTCCTCTTCTCTCCCACACAGTCGCAACAGCCCGAAAGCTGCAATTACCTTGGAATTGCGTGCGTCGACCTCATCATCAATGTACAGACTCAGAGACTGTGTCCTCTTCTGACCTTACCCTTTATCGGTTATTTCTGGTCCTGTATACTCTGTGGTGCAAGATCTTTATCGTCTTTGTACCGATTATGAGCCCAGAGTTGTCGCAAACGGTGAAGAAGAAGTTCTTAATGCTGTGCCTCTGTGATAGCGTTGATGTGCTGTCATCGGCAAGAAAGAAGCACAACTCATTTTTTACTTCGATCTTTGTCTGGAGCCTCCGGAGGCTGAAGAATCTGATCTTGACCCCGTTTTCATTAGTATTGAAGAAAGTGTCGGGTCGGCAGAGAACATCGTGATGAACACTGTTTATGCCAAGACACAGCCCTGCTTGACTCCACTTGTAACCTGGAAAGCATCGGAGGAGTCTTCATTGTCCAGTGATCCAGCGTGCATGCCATCGTGAAGGTGGCATAGCAAAACAATGAACTTGTCCGGACAGCCACACTGCGCTATAACCCTCTATAGAGCCTCAGGATGAACCGTGTCGGAGGCCTTTGTCAGCTCTATGTAGAGGTCCTGGTTCTGTTCTCAGCACCCCTGAAGCTGACGGGGTGCATACACCAGTTCAACTGCTTCAGAGCTCTCCTTGAGTCTGCACTGATTTTCTTTCCTGTATGTGACTGTTTTGCTCACACAGTCTTCAGTTCCTCCATTGTCTTAGAATAAGTGGACCAGTGGGTTACCCTTATTACATTGTCTTCCGAATGCTTTTTCAAGTATCTCTGTTGTTGCAGAAGGAAGGAAACCATTGTGTAACCCTTGCTCCATTGTCTTCCACTCCCATTTCTTGGTAACCGTTGTTTCAGCTGAAGTGGTCTGCTCTCTTTTCTGCCCTTCAGTTACTCCCACGCATATTCTCCACTTACTCTTTTGATACATGAGTTCAGAGAGAAGGGGTTCTGTTGATGGAGTTGAAAGAGGAAAGAAATTGAAAGGGGGAGAGGGGAGGAGGGGGGGGGGGGGGCAGAGACAGAATTAGATGCTGTTCAGACATCTGTCGCTCCTCTTTAGGCGCCATTTCACCGTCCATGGCACCAAGAGTAATGATGGCCTTCAGCATCTTACCACTGACTTCCTGACTGCGTCATACCTTATACCTCAATTACTCCTCTGTCTGTCTGTCTGCCTCTGTCTGTCTGTCTGCCTCCTTCATACCTTATACCTCAGTTACTCCCCTCTCTTTATCTGTCTGTTTCTGTCTGTCTGTCTGTCTGTCTGTCTCTCTCTCTCTCTTTCGTACTCCTTCCCCACCTTCACTTCCACCCAACGTACCAATCACACTCGGAAGTGCTCCTGCACTACACAGGCGAAAAAAAAAACATTCTACAAGCTGTCCCATAAGAAAAGGTTACCTTTCGGCGTTAAATGAACTGCCTGACTCGATCCATATCACTCCTGGCTTCACTCATGGGAACTTGATTAAGCCGGCGTATCCTGACGCTAAGTCCGTTCTGTACAAGTCACAGCAGCGTCTATGTTGTCAATGCGAGACGACTGATCCACTTAGCAGTACTACCTCGGCTGTGTAAACATGGGACACAAAGAGGTTTTTATCGACTTTGTCTAGAAAACAGCGAATGTAGAATGAAATATTATCGGTGAATGTTGAATTGGGAACCTGTAACTTTGAAAAAAAAAAGAAAAAAAAAAAAGAACACTTCAAAACAAACGTCAAAATGCTTAAATTCACTACATTTTACAATATACACCAAAGCCATGATTGTCACCTGTTTATGATAGGTAGGCATATTCTTTAAACAGTAATAATAATAACAATAATGACAATAATAATCATCATAATAATAATGATAAAGAAGAAGAAGAAGAAGAAGAAGAAGAGAAGAAGAAAGAAGAGATTTAAATGTGATATTGTTCCTGGTAAAAATTACTCCACATTTTTTCAATGCAGCTTTGAAGTGGACCGGTCCCTGTGGCAGCCAGACGACTTTTATCAGTATGAATGAGCAGCCTAAAGGTCGAGGAACATAACCCTGTGGAATGTCTTCCTTTCTTGAGTCATCTCCACCGTCTTTCTTTGGGATTATTCAATTGGAAGTCGATTCAGAATGGAGCAACATGAGAAAAAAAAAGTCGGAAACGCTTCATTTCCATCCAGTGTCTGGAGGAATTGGAGCTCCGCTCAATGACCCGGTAGATGACAATCTTCACCAAGTCTTCAATTCCCCTCGTCCTGCCTCCAAATTGCACCGTGTGACATCTTCATCTGCTGTCTTGTTAGTCTTCGCTTCCCTCAATCCTGACTTCCTCATCAAACTTTCGATCGCGGTGATGACCTTTGAGGTCGGTACCACGTGACAGAATTACCCTAAGCCCTCTCAGAGTGAGGTGGTCTACGCTGATGGAGCGAGCTCATTCGGTGGCGTATGTCCCAGGATTAGGACCAGAACTTCCGTGATGATGTCCGTGAATGCCAGCGGTTTCTTGACACGCCCAGTCTTCCAGGGGACGAGAGGTGAGCGTCGTGTGTGCTGATTGGGAATGGGCCTTGATCCTGTCAGTGGCATTGATGGTTGCAGCGTTTCCATTTCTGTAGAACTAGAGAGAGAGAGAGAGAGAGAGAGAGAGAGAGAGAGAGAGAGAGAGAGAGAGAGAGAGAGAGAGAGAGAGAGAGAGAGAAAGTAAGGCAGCACACGAAGAAGAGAGACTCTCATCTTCTTATTATAAAGCCATGTACAATCGCGCTGACAGCTATACTAATGAAGGCTTAGCTCTGAAAGAACAGACCATCTTTGACTTAGAAACCATGATCTTTTTGCTACGAAAGCAGGTCCGTGGGATTCCGTTGCAGATGCTTTAGCACAAGCGGATATCTACTTGTCGGGGAGATGATGTTGCAGACGCTTTAGCACAAAGGGATATCTACTTGCCGGGGAGATGATGTTGCAGACGCTTTAGCACAAAGGGATATCTACTGCCGGGGAGATGATCGGATCTATCTGACTCCCAAAGGACTGAAAGGAGACTGTACTTGACATGCTTCTATAGATGCGATTTTAAAACTGCGTAGCTTGTATTGAATCTCTCTCTCTCTCTCTCTCTCTCTCTCTCTCTCTCTCTCTCTCTCTCTCTCTCTCTCTTCTTCTTCTTCTTCTTTCGTCCTTCTTCTTCTCTCTTTCTGTATGAATGTATACACGAATGTATGCATTGCGTATTCACCATCGTATCTCTGCATCTCTTTATGCATAGAAAGCTACATAGATATCGATTATTGTCAGTTCATACTACAGGGAACACTCATGAAAGAGTTAATAATAGAAAATGATAAGGACTAGGAAACTTGCAGAAGAAGTGGGATGGGCCTTACAATTTCAGACATATTTCATTTACTGTTTACAGGACACCCATACTTAACAGCGAATAAACAACCAAGGAGGGGAAGTCGTGCTCCCATGAAGAGAAAACAGCATGACCATCATGCCAAATGAATGCTGTTTGCAGTTCCGAAGTGTCACGTTTTTGTGAGGAAAGAAAGACCAGATATCTGTGGATTTGGTACAGATTTCTTTTCTTCTTCTTCTTCTTTTTTTAAGTTTGCGGTATTTTCGTGAGGCACCGAATGAATAGTTCCGAAAGAACTATCTAAATCTCAGAAAAATCGTCTGTGTAATGTAACAAGAGGATAGAGACACACAACAGACCGACCGACACACATACACACACACACACACACACACACAATATATATATATATATATATATATATATATATATATATATATAAATACTACTAAAATGCCTAATAAAATTCTTAAAGTGCTCAACCCCTTGGGGAGCAACATCTATTAAAAATAGGATGGTAAAAGGAGTTTAAAAAATCAACAGGTCTGTTTCGAGCGCTCGCTCTCCTCAGGATCCTGAGGACAGCGAGCGCTCGAAACAGACCTGTTGATTTTTAAAACTTCCTTTTATCATCTATTTTTAATATATATATATATATATATATATTCAGTAGTATATCTTCTGGCTTTTTTTTTTTTTTTTTTTTTAGAAAAAGTGCTCAACCATGTGGGAGCAGCTAAAATAAATGATGAAAAAGAAAATCTTAAAAACTGGGATTACAAAATTGTTTCGAGGTCCTTCCTCTCTTCAGATTTACTTTTTAATCATTATTATATATATATATATATATATATATATATATATATATATATATATATATATATCAGGAAACAATCAGGTTTCGAAATACCGGTATCTGACCAGGAGTAACGATATGTTAGTGAGTTTTTGAGATGGTCTCCCTTTGGAGATGGTCTTCGCCTTGGAGACTATAAGCTTGCTGAAGGCTCATTTTGAAAAGCATTTATTATTCCCCATTCACCCATTCAAGCACGTACTGATAGTTAGGCAGAATTATCTACCACTGCAGATATGAACGCTTATCTTCCCTTATTTTGTCAATCTAAGACGTAAGAGCAAGTTTTGTTTATGTCATAATTTTATGTACACACACACACACACACACACACACACACACACACACACACACACACGCGCGCACACACACACACACACACACACACACACACACACACACACACACACACACACACACACATATATACACACACACACACATATATATATATATATATATATATATATATATATAGAGAGAGAGAGAGAGAGAGAGAGAGAGAGAGAGAGAGAGAGAGCGAGCTCCTCATCCTCCTGGATCAGAACACAAAAAAAAAAGTCTGAAATCCTGTGGTCCTTCATGCCCTGCTCTCATAGTGACCTCAGCTTTGATGTCCTCTCCCCCAATCCATGCCCTTGGCGAGTTCAAGTGGAGGTCGCCGGTACTGACAAGTTCACGGGGACTTGTCGCTGGACGGACGAGGTGGCGCCTTCCAGAGGGCGGGCGCCCACTCACGTTGGCTCCGCCACCCCCGAAGTGATTCCGTGCTGTCTCTCCTCTGGTGGGTTGCCTCAACGTGGCTTGAAATGGACTGCGCCTTGTGGATTGCCGCAGCCCCAGCAGACAAATCGAAACGTGACTGTGGACAAGGTGCCGGGATGAACGGCGTGGAGGTAGATTCAATGAGGTGGTAAAGATCAGACAGAAGGGGAGGGGGGGGGGGGGGGGGGGGCTACTGGGCACGATTAACCTTTTCCTGCGGAACAAGAGTCAAGCATGCTTGATTATCATAGTGTATCGTCTATGAATTTATGACTTTGGGGTAGTCCCCACTCCAATCCCCCCCCCCCCCCCCCCCTCCCCCCCCCCCCCCTCCCGTCCCACAGCCTATACCTCTTGCGCTGTCATCTCTCTTTCTCTTTCTCTCCCTGCTTGGTGTAAGAGTAAATACTGAGCGGTTTGTATTATTTCAGAGCAAAATGTATTACTGTATTGGAAGGATTTGTTCAGGCGCAAAATGTGTGTGTGTGTGTGTGTGTGTATGTGTGTGTGTGGAGGGGAAGGAGTGTGTGCATGTGAAGGTAAGAACGGGGACAAGTTTGTTGTCCTGTGTGTGAAAGAAACAAGTATGCATAAATGTAATCTCTGTCAGGCTAGTCTGTGCCACGGTGATGTCAAGACTGGACTACTGCAACTCTGTTTATGCTGGGCTTCCCGCAGAACAGATTGCTCGGCTGCAGAGAGTCCAAAATAGCGCTGCACGACTTGTTTTGAAGAGAAGGTATGAGCACATCACTCCCATGCTGATGGAACTGCACTGGCTTCCCATACAGTATCGGTGGCAATTTAAACTGGCAGTTCTTGCTTTCCGCCACTTCAATGAATCTCTTCCTCACTATCTCTCTTCTTCTCTCTGCACTTACCAAAGCTCTCGTACCCTTCGCTCTTCTTCACAAAACTTTTGAAAATCCCTAAGCGTTCTCTGAAATCTGTTGGCGAAAGAGCCTTCAGTTTTAGAGCACCTTCTATTTGGAACTCCCTCCCTCCCTGAAAACCTTCGTAATCAGCCTACTCTTTCTTCTTTTAAATCTGAGCTTAAAACTTATCTCTTCAAAAAAGCGTATTCTCTTCTGTAGATGACTAGGTCTCTCCTAAATTCCTCCACAACTAGTCCAGTGAGGCAGTTTATGCATGCAGGTGCGTTTGCCATTGTGTATTTTCTTTTTTGCTGTGCGCATGAATATTGTATGAATAAGTGCAAATAGTGGATGTAAGCGCATTGAGTTGTATAACAAGAAAATGCGCTACATAATTATTATACATTATTATTATTATTATTTGCAGGTTTCATGGCTGTAATTCGTGCAACCGATTTTTACTTATTTTGTTCTTGAAAGAAAGGAAACATCCTGTGATAGAAACCAATGACTGATTTACCTTTGCAGATATGAACTAGAGTGTTTAAGGAAGCTGCAGATGTGCTACTGTTGTCGTAGTGTTGTCACTGGTTGTAATTAAGATCTCAGATCTTTTTTTTTTCATGGCTTATAAGTTCCCGTCCTATGTCATCATGGTTGTGCACCTTTTGACATTTAAACATCAACAATCCATGAATTTCCTGATAAAAAAAAAAATGTCAGTGTCCTGATGCCCTCTCGCCCTATATAATTTTGTAGTTCTGCTGGTAAATTAGCTACTCCTGATGACATGCATCCGTTGCGAGTGCGGACAGCTTCCTCCATTGCTGCTGGCGGATCAAAGGTCTCCCAGAGTCCTCTCTGATGTTGACAGCATGCTCAGAATACTGTTGGCTGCGATACCAGTGTCTAGTTTTCGCTTGTGATCATACAGTCCTCTGCAGCAATCATCTGGCTTGGCAGTTATTACCATTTGATCCACGAGGAAGGAGCCGGTGTTCTCCTCACTAATCGTAGCCCTTGATTGAGGCCGTCGTGTTTGGTGTCTTCAGCGCCTCCAGGCTGGCGGTTTTTTTCTCGCTGTCTTTCATCTTTCTGTTGATAGCATTGCGTTTGGTTGGCAATCGATATCTGTCGGGTCTCTGTCGTCTACTTGATGTCCCCCTTCATCAACGAGTGCTGAAGTACTGCCACGGAATACACTGATGTTTTCTCTCGTTGCATCCCTTCGTTTGTCAGCGAGGTCCAAGTTGTTAGCAAAGGTACTGGCTCGTTTCTTTTCTTCTAGCGCATGATCACCCACTTTCAGCAAAATCGTTAACATGATGAATCAGCCAGAGATTTTCAATGATTATAGACGAAGACTCTCAAAAATTCAAAGAACATTTTGGCTTCAGAATATTCAGGAAATACTGGAACAGTAATATCACTAGAACAGTATAACATTTAGAGCATCGGAAACATTATTCAAACATCAGAGTGATGGGCCATGTCAAAAATCAGAATAAAGGAACATTTATGAACTCAAAACGATGACGGGCTTGACCACGAAATGACAAAATGTTTAAGAGAATTAGAAACTACAAGACAAGGATATCGTCGTTGAGAAGAATGTTAAAAATACAAGAGTGTAGTCGCAGAAACCGTGAGATACCTTACCTGTGACACTGGCGATTAATCGTCGATTTTCCATCTAGTGATGGCAATATTTGCTCACAGTACAGTAGCCTCCCTTTCACCTCTGAGCTGGCAGAAGCCACGCAACAGTTCTGCATCAGTAGATGTTTGGCTACCCTGTTGTGCCACACAACAGCCTAGATCACGGCCGAACACAGAACTGGATTTTAAAACACGCACTGAAAGCTGGTGGAAATGGGTGGGCTTTTTTTCTTTCCCAGGTTTGTGGAAAGGAGGCACGGATAAGGCAACAGGTATTACCGGGAAAAAAAAAAAAAAAAAACAACCAGTAATATATCCAATTTGTCGTTTTGTTTTTGTTTGCAACAATTATTCTCTGTAATTTGGATTTGTTTTTTTTGTGTGTGTGTTTTTGTGTGTGTGTGTGTGTGTGTGTGTGTGTGTGTGTGTGTGTGTGTGTGTGTGTGTGTGTGTGTGAGTGCGCGCGCGCGCGCGCGTACTGGTCCGACCCCCTCGTTCTTTTCCCTCTCGTAATTATCGCCCGTTACAACTCATCATTTAGTTGAGTTATGTATGAAACCCCGCCACACCAAAACTATGAGCAGAGTAGTTCTTCACGAGCCAAGAGGTCGGCGTTTTTCCTCCGTTACTAAACAGCTTTACTGGAAGCCATGGTCAGATGTGTTTAGGACATGCATGGCACGAGAGGCTGGTCAGCCCTGATGGGTGAGTGCGATGTCGTTATATTTGTCCTTTAAACCCACGGTGTTCTCATACTCGCGCTCACACAAACATGCAAACAGATAGCATACACATATGCACATATGTGCATACACAAGCACGCGCGCGCTTGCACGCGCGGGCACACACCCCCGCCCGCACGCACGCACGCACGCACGCACACATTCTCTTTCACCAATAGACATACAGCGCAAGTGCAAGCACCCCCCCCCCCCCCCCCCCCGCCCCCCTTTTTCCCCCGGCCACACACACAAACATAAACACCCAAAGAACACACACACACACACGCACGCACGCACGCACGCACGCACACACGCACGCACGCACGCACACACACTCACACACACACATTAGTACGGGGCGTGTGCTCACACACATAGATCTGTTTTATATATAAAAACGCGCGCGCACGCACGCTCTCACGCACGTACGCACGGTCGAAAGTACGCACGCACGCATTATGTTGAGAGATAATAGAATTATAAAAGGGATCCAAATTAACAATACAGAACACAAAATTTCACAATATGCGGACAATGCAGAAATTATGCTTAAAGGTGACAAAGTGTGTTTTGAGGAACGCTGATAACAGTTGATAGGTTTGGGAGGAAGTCAGGTTTGATATTAAACACAGAAAAAGCAAGTGCTATATGGCTTGGCAGTAGGAAAAACTCGAACATTCGCTATATGCAACACTTACGTATACAGTGGAATCCACCACAATTTAAAATTCTGGGTGTTTTATTTACCAACGATCTTGCTGATTGTTCAGAAATACAGGCTAGATTTCTTGAAGTTAGAATGTTATATACGGTATGGTTAAAGAGACAGATTACTCCACTCGACAGGGTGGCTGTTTTAAAGTCTTTAATCGTGTCCAAACTAATTCATCTCTGGATGCTACTTCCAAATCCTCCCGATGATGTGATTAACGCTATTAAAAACGTAATGAATGGAGGACTTGGTGTGCCAAGCATAAAAGAATATACATTTGCATTAAAACTTGTATGGATTAGAAAAATAAGAATCTCGTCTCATAAGTGGAAAAGTCTAACTTTGGCAAGTTGTCCAAGAATAGATCATCTAGAAAAAAATTGGTTGTAGTCTTCCACTAGGCCAATTAGCCAAAAATAAATTTGGGGCTGATGTATCTGAGGCATATAAAGAATTTGGCCGAGGGATTCTACCTTGCATTTCCGAAGAAATGGATCCGAAAATATATTTTACAACGAAAATATTAAGATAAAAAACCAATTTTCATCATCAAAGTCTGTTCGACAAAAATATACATACAATTCGACACATTATAAAAGAAGATGGTACGCTTTTGGCATATATAGAGAGTTCAATAGCAAATATGGATTTTGCATTGACTTTATCTCGTATGCTGGATTATTAAGAGAAGTAAACGCATACATTCGGAAAACTGCAGTAACAATGACAAATAACAAGAATGAAGAAAGGTCTAAATTATGGAAACTTATATCTGTTCAGTCAGCAGAGGGGCACGTGTTTATTATGATGCCCTTCTGTGTGACAACATAAACCCTGCTTATTGCATTAAGTGGAATGAAAACCTTGAACAGCAATTGAATGGGATGTTTTTTTTTTAAAAAGGTACAAAAAATAAAAGAAATAAAACTTAAATGGCTTCAGATAAGAATTCTACACCGTATATTGGGTACAAATATTGTGTCTCAAAAATGAGAATTGAACCGAATGATCATTGTACATTTTTGTAATACAGAAAGAGACAACACTGAACATCAATTTTGGTCGTGTGAACATGCAGCACATTTTTGGCAACAACTTCAAGCAACAATAAAAGGAAAATGTCATCATGCGGATTCTTTAAATTCGTCTGTTGAATTGGTATTATTTGGACATTTAAATAACTTTAGAAGTGATGAACCCTTTGACTTCATTTAACTTTTTTAGCCAAATATTTCATCTATAAATGCAAATGTGAGGGAAAAAATACTTCCAATTGTAATAAACTTTCTACACTATTTAAAGACAAGATATAATCTTGAAAAGCAAGTCGCGAAAAGCGTTAAGTCCAGTCAAAAACTGCATGAAAAATGGCAGTTATACCAATCTTTGATAGAACTGTAATTTTTGGACTTGATGTGCATGTTGAGGGACTAGTCTGTCTCCGTATCACTTATTATGCATATATGTATGGATCCCCTTGTGGCTTTGTCGGTGTCTTATCCCCCCCCCCCCCCCCCCCTCTCTCTCTCTCTCTCTCCTCCCCCCCCCCCCCCTCTCTCTCTCTCTCTCTTTCTGTTGTTTCTCTGTTTTTGCTTGTGTTTTTTGGTTGTCTATTTGTATTAATCATTTTTTTTAATCCCTGCCTTGCAAATAAGCTAACACACGGTACAGAAAAACTGTTTATGGTACCTGGTTGGAATGTAAACGTTTGGCTGTTGAAACATAATTGGTGTGAATTATATACTAATGTGAACTGAAATGCTATGAATTTATGTAAAATGTTTTTTGTCTTTGCAAGGAGAAAAATAAAGTTGAAAACAACAACAACAACAACAACAAAAGCAAACAAGCAAAAACTTTACTCTTTTCATTCATTGAAAGATTTCTTTGAAGAAAAAGTTCAAACAATTAAATGCATTTTGAAAGTAAAAGGAGGAATCCTTAGCCCATAAAAATCAGTCAGTCTTATTATGATTAATACTGAACACTAACAGGAAATGTTTGTCGTCAAATGGCGGTTTCTCTCCTCAAACAAATCAAATCTCACTGTTGTCTTTTTGCACAAAATAACTTGTCACCTTTTCAGCTGCTATTCCAAAGAATCCAATTATTATAGATTGTTAAATCAATCTTTCGGAAAGATGTTATAACAGCGGTCACAACCTTAAATAAAGAAAATGGCAAAACAGAACTTCCACAAAACAACAAAAAATATAAGGCATTAAGAAAGTACATCACATTTTGTAAAATGGTGTAAAACGGGGCTCTTTCACATTCAGGATCTTTCGCAAATGGCAGTATGATAACCTACAGAAAAGTGAAACCTAGGTAGCCCTCCAAACTTTTCTTTTAATACAACGCTCTGACAAACGCAATCCCTGCTACATAAAAATAACCTTTTTTTTTCCACAAAGAAGAAACCCCAACCGATATAGAGACTGACGAGGGAAGTATTATTAGTTCTATCGAAGAAAGAGTAAGGACAGTGTTTACTTACTTACTTTAGGCCCATTGCTCTTGCCAGAGCATAGGCCATCAACACCTGCACGCCAACGACCAGGGTCCTGGGCAATCTTTTCTATTTCGCCCCAGCTGTAGCCCATCCGCCTGGTGTCCACTTCCAGGTTCCGCCTCCAGGTGTTTCTTGGTCTTCCTCGCTTACTTTTGACTTGAGGGTTCCAGGTCAGAGCTTTTCTGGTGGTGTTGTCCCGGGGGCTTTCGAAGCGTGTGTCCTATCCACCGTCGTCTTCTTTTACGGATGCCTTGCTGTACTGGCATTTGGTTACTTCTTTCCCACAGCTCTTTGTTGCTGATTGTCTTTGGCCCATGAATATGGAGGGTCTTTCGCAGGCAGCTGTTAAATGAAGGTCTATGCTTTTTGTATGGTGGTTTTTATCGTTCGTCAGGTCTGTGATAAGAGGACAGATTTGAGCTTTGAATTGAAGAGGCGGATTTTCGTGCTGTTGGTGATTAGTCGAGATTTCCAAATGTTTTTTCAGAGTGATGAAGGCTGCTCTTGCTTGCTTTTCTTTTCCAATTAGTTTTTTACGTCGGCACCAGTTCCCCCTTGCTTGTTGACTACACTGCTCAGATAGGTGAAGCTGCTGACATTTTTCAGTGGGGCTCCATATAGCATCACAGGGTCCGGACTGACAGTGTTAATTTTTAGTATTTGGGTCTTCTGCGGGTGGATGGTAAGGCCGACCTTTGCTGCAAACATTGACAGGTCTCTGATGTTTTGTCCTGCGTCTGTTGTCTGGTATGGGAGAGCAGGGCCAGATCGTCCGCAAAGTCCAGGTCGTCAAGCTGGGTCCAGAGGGTCTACTGTATGCCATTTCCTCTTTTCTTTTGTCGTCCTCTTCATCACCCAGTCAATGGCCAGAAGGAACAGGAATGGTGAGAGGAGACAGCCCTGACGGACTCCGGTCCTCACCTCAAATCGACGTGTTGTCTGTCCTGCGTGAACCACCTGGCGTGCTATTCCTTCATAGGATTTCTGAATCAAATTGGTGATCTTTGTTGTACTCCATAGCGCTGTAGTAGTTGCCACAAGCTGTCTTGTGCAAGCTGTCAAAAGCTTTCTGAAAGTCCACAAAATTTATGTAGAGTGAAGTGTTCCATTCTAAAGGTTGTTCGATGATGATCCTTAGTGTGGCAATCTGGTCTGTGCAGGAGCGATCTTTCCGGAAGCCTGCTTGTTGGTCCCTAAGTGCTTCATCCTTCATTCTGTCTAAAAGTATCCCGTTGAAGACCATGCCTGGTACTGACAGGAGAGTGATACGTCTATAGTTTTTCGCAGTTGCTGAGTTCTCCCTTCTTTGGTATTTAATGACATGTCCGTCCTTCCAGTCTGTAGGGACCTCTTTGCATGTCCATATCTCTCAAAAAGTGGTTGAAGTATGTCTGCTGTAATGTCGATGTCAGCCTGTAGTGCTTCTGCCGGAATTGCGTCTGGGCCTGCTGCACTGACGATTTCTTCTCTGGTTGGTGGGATCACTATTGATTGGCAGATCAATTTCTGGCGCTGGGATATGTGGAGGGTCTTGTGGTGCTGGTCTGTTCAGTAACTCTTCGAAGTGCTCCGCCCATCTGTTGAGTTGTCTCTCTTGACCAGCTTGCAGAAGAAGCAGAACAGGGCTGCCGGCAGCAGAAACATGAAAGCGCGCTCTACGGTATGACCAAGAAACTCGCAGGAAAGTTTTCCAAGCCAGAGAGACCCATTCAAAACAAACAAGGAGAGGACAGTGCTTAGCCTAAAAAAAGATCATTAATTACGAGCAGTACAATTTTGAAAAGAATATCAGACATCAACATGCAAGACTACCTTACCTAGCATAGCAATGTACAAAGGAATCTACGTTAATATTGTTTCATTTTGAATTCAGTTACTGCATATACCTTGTGGTGGTTCCATAAACATAAGAATACGAATGAAAATACGGGAAACCTTTGAATAGGTCCTACAACTTTTATTGAACTTGCTGTCGAATCAGTTCAAAAGAGAAGTGTTCACCATGTAAACAACTCAAGGGAAATAACTTAATCATAAACAAGGGAAGTCACTTGCTCATAAGAATGAGACGCTACCCCTCCCATATTGTCGCAAAAGATGGTCGTGGCGAAAATAAATGAACGCCACTGGTGCTAAGAAATAAATTCCACTGACCATGCCTGCTATTCTTTCAGACAATGATTCCCATTCTGGAACTACATGACAAAGTAAATTCTGACACACTACACCATACATATCCCTTTGAATTTAAACAACAACTCTGTTTGGCTGTACGAAAAAAAGAAGGATTACATTCACAGATAAAACTAGGAAACGAATGAAAAAAGTTTTATTGATAACAAAAATTTCGATTTCAAAGTTTAAATATGGCAAATGCAAAAGTCTGGTATTCATAATTATTAGAAACTGAACGTCTGCTTCAAAACATGCCATTCTCGCATTTAGGTACTAATATACGAAGCAAGGAGAGAGAGAGAGAGAGAGAGAGAGAGAGAGAGAGAGAGAGAGAGAGACAGACAGACAGACAGACAGACAGACAGACTGACAAACAGACCGGAAGACAGGCAGGCAGAGAGAGAGAGAGAGAGAGAGAGAGAGACAGACAGACAGACAGAGACAGAGAGATAGAGAGACAGAGAGACAGAGACAGACAGATAGACAGGCAGACAGACAGACAGGCAGGCAGACAGACAGACAAACCACAGAACAATGCATGATCTAAATGACTTGCCTTTTGATGCAGAGCATGTGCGTGCTGATGAAAATTGTAAAGAGAACTGAAAAAAAAACCAAAAAACAAATAAACAAAGAATATGAGAGATTATGAAAAGAAAGAAATATAATAAGATATAAATGAATATGTTAATGGGCCAAAAGAAAACATCTCTTTTCATTTTCTTTCTTGTTTTCAGTTGATTTCTCCCCTCCACACACCCACCCCCCCCCCCCCCCCCACTCCTTTAAAAAAAAAATTATTCCTAACATTCTTAAATCTTTTCGATCTAAACACATACGACTGGATGAACGAAAGAAACTCTTACACGTCTAGGTTGTTGTTCCTCTGCTGTTTCTGGATTGATCGGACCCACAGGCAAGTGTTTGCATATCATTATCTTTTTTTCTGTTATCTGCAAATGATGGCCTTCGCCTTTTCTTTTTGGTTTTTAAAATCCAAGCGTCTGTGAGTTTGTTAGGCTTCATATTTGTGTCACTTTTTCGATTTACATATGTCGACATACACAGACAGAAGCAGATGAGAGTTCCCCATGTCCATTAGCAACAACATGTTTACGCTATTAGCATGTAATGTTTTGTTATTACTATGATTTCACACAATTATATTTTACATTGACAACTACATTTTTTTAAAAAATCCTACTTATATGCAATACCTTTTACTATGAGTTCACATAGTTCCAGTCACGCAGTTTCCCATACCAAATAGTGACCAGATCCTCGCGGACTCACAAATGCTTCGTCCTTTTTACAAACTGGCCTCAAAACATGCTAACAAAAATCTTCTATAACAAACAAAATGCCCCTGTCTTCACAGATATATAAGCACTTTTAAATTCCTGGATTTGGCCTCAACAAAGCCACCAAATATCTTCGTCCCCATGACCTTACGTCGACTTTACAAAATATACTCTCTCTCTCTCTCTCTCTTTTCTCTGTCTCTCTCTCTGTGTGTATATGTGTATGTGTGTGTGTGTGTGTGTGGGGGGGGGGGGGTGGTGGTGGTGGTGGTGGTGGTGGTGCGTGCTTGCCTGTGTGAGTGCGTGCATGTGTGTGTGTGTGTGTGTGTGTGTGTGTGTGTGTGTGTGTGTGTGTGTGTGTGTGTGTGTGTGTGTGTGTGTGTGTGTGTGTGTGTGTGTGTGTGTGTGTGTGTGTGTGTGTGTGTGTGAAAGTGAAAGAAGGAAGGAAGGGTGTAACAGTTTATTGGTGCCTTGTAAGCTCCACTTTTACCTGACAAATCATTCATTTATCTGTTTATTTATCATTTCAGTAGTCTGATAGCGACTTGGTTTGTTGATGCTTCGAAGCGCGCCGTTCATTCGTTTCTATTTCAATCATGAATGCTTTGAGAAATAATGTGTGCGACAGGGTACTATCTATGTCAGTGCCAATATTCTTCAGCATTCTGGATGGAACGGGGACCGGTTATACAAGAAAAAATACAGTCATTACCGTTTGTCGTACGTGTCGAATTGAGTTTATACTGGTGTAGCAGATAACACTACAACTGACGACGTAAGTGACCTCATAATTTTACTGGGTTCACTCCTCCGATATAAATCAAGAATGGAAAAGTGAGTTTCAGGACATCACACATTAGAACATCACAAACCCAGACACTGTATCAAACGCAAAAAAAACTAACATCAGCAAGAATATGTCCATTTGTAAAAGAACATACAGACTATGCATGGGTGTGCATGAGACTGGTTGGAGAAAAAAAAAAAAAAAAAAAAAAAAAGAAAAAAGCAACAACAACCAAAAAAAAAAAAAAAAAAAAGCTTGTAGTGAAAAAAAAATTTTCCGCTTTTTTTTTTTTGGCAGATGAAGAGGACAGTGTGAAGCAACAAAAAAAATGAAGAGGTGGATTTTGGCCTTAGGGGGAAAAAAAAGTCACCGCCTTAGGTGCTCCAGTGATCCGATAACTGATGCCACCACAAAAAAAAAAAAAAAAGGAAAAGTGGAACCAACCATACAAGCAATTTTGAAAGAAACAAATTTAAATATGACACTGTGAAATGTTCGCATTACATAGAAATGAAAATTGTAGATATTGAAAATTTTTTAAAAAATGGCACAGTTGTGTAGGTTTACTAGATACGTAAACAAGCATTATGTATATCAGATGCACAGACAAAAAAATGTTGTAATATGAAGAAAACAAACGATTGGTGTTATATGAGTGTTACACGCCTTGCAAGGTCTGGTGATAAGTCATATGAGCTTGTATCATTATGAATACTTACAAAGTGACATTCATCGACAGTAACCGTCTCACGTCCAGTACATCGGTACATACCAGAAGCTCGATTCCATGCCAACGTCAAGAAGCCTACGTCTGTATCTTCGTGACTACCAACACACACCCGCGCGCGTGCGCGCGCCCATACCCCCCCCCCCCCCCCCCCACACACACACAAACGGACGCACGCACGCACACATGCGCGCGCGCGCACACACACACAATCAATGCAATACATGCTTTGTAATGACCATAATGTATAAGAACGGAAAAGTCCAGAAATGAAGCACATTGATTCTGTCCGACCGTATATTACAGACGGGCACGAATCACAATTGCACACTGATAGGTTAGTTAAAAGTCCCTATGACCAAACGTCCTTCACATGTCTTTCAGAGACCACATGAACTCTTCCCCACCCCCTACTCTTACTCCCCTTGCTTTCTTTCGCTGTCACGACCTGAGGTCAGTGTCCCAGCTGCTTTCGTGAGCCGTGGCGCGGACATTGCCCCTTTCCTATTTCCTGTAGTCAATCCGCTATCTGTCCTCAAGTCCTGAGCTTACGATCGTTTGACGGAAACACGGTGGAGACTGGGATTTCCTTCTGGTGGAACACCGTGGAAGATAGCCCCTGGGAGGGTATCACCAGGAAGGCTCTTCTATCCGGAAAGGGAATTAGCTGACTGAGAGGATCGCGTGGAAAACCTTCTCGCATTATGCTGGGAAACAGCGGATGAAATCCGAGATGTGGACAGGGATGGTTCACTTACAACAATCACTCCGTAGGCCGGCCTGTTCAACGTTATATAGCTGTTAGCTAAACGGACTTCCCGTTGGGTTGACCACTGTAATATGAACGTTGTACTTTAGGCTTCGTTCCACGGCAATGTGTACGACCCATCCAGCGCACTGCTGTATAATGAGAACCCCGCTTGTGCGGTTTTTCATTTAAGACCGGGGCACCCCAACCAAAGAGCATATCTCATGACCTTGTTCACGTGTGCATCAGTGACCTTTGTGGAACAGAGAACAAAAAACAAAAACAAACAAACAAAAAAAAAAAAAAAAAAAAGGAGTGCATAACGGTCGTTACTCAGTCTTGTTCTTTAGCGTCCAGTCAGTGAAAAACACTACACCCGGAGCAGCTTGTTTCTCTCTCTGGTTGCAGTGAGCAGTTTTTTTTTACACATTGCCGTGGAACGAAGCCTAAAGTACAACGTTCATATTACAGTGGTCAACCCAACGGGAAGTCCGTTTAGCTAACAGCTATATAACGTTGAACAGGCCGGCCTACGGAGTGATTGTTGTAAGTGAACCATCCCTGTCCACATCTCGGATTTCATCCGCTGTTTCCCAGCATAATGCGAGAAGGTTTTCCACGCGATCCTCTCAGTCAGCTAATTCCCTTTCCGATAGAAGAGCCTTCCTGGTGATACCCTCCCAGGGGCTATCTTCCACGGTGTTTCCACCAGAAGGAAATCCCAGTCTCCACCGTGTTTCCGTCACAACGATCGTAAGCTCAGGACTTGAGGACAGATAGCGGATTGACTACAGGAAATAGGAAAGGGGCAATGTCCGCGCCACGGCTCACGAAAGCAGCTGGGACACTGACCTCAGGTCGTGACAGCGAAAGAAAGCAAGGGGAGTAAGAGTAGGGGGTGGGGAAGAGTTCATGTGGTCTCTGAAAGACATGTGAAGGACGTTTTGGTCATAGGGACTTTAACTAACCTATCAGTGTGCAATTGTGATTCGTGCCCGTCTGTAATATACGGTCGGACAGAATCAATGTGCTTCATTTCTGGACTTTTCCGTTCTTATACATTATGGTCATTACAAAGCATGTATTGCATTGATTGTGTGTGTGTGCGCGCGCGCGCGCCATGGGTGCGTGCGTTGCGTCCGTTTGTGTGTGTGTGTGGGGGGGGGGGGGGTATGGGCGCGCGCACGCGCGCGGGTGTGTGTTTGGTAGTCACGAAGATACAGACGTAGGCTTCTTGACGTTGGCATGGAATCGAGCTTCTGGTATGTACCGATGTACTGGACGTGAGACGGTTACTGTCGATGAATGTCACTTTGTAAGTATTCATAATGATACAAGCTCATATGACTTATCACCAGACCTTGCAAGGCGTGTAACACTCATATAACACCAATCGTTTGTTTTCTTCATATTACAACATTTTTTGTCTGTGCATCTGATATACATAATGAGCACCTAAGGCGGTTTTTTTTTTTTTTTTTCCCCCTAAGGCCAAAATCCACCTCTTCATTTTTTTGGTGCTTCACACTGTCCTCTTCATCTGCCAAAAAAAAAGGGTTTGTTGATGTTCTAATGTGTGATGTCCTGAAACTCACTTTTTCCATTCTTTGATTAATATCGGAGGAGTGAACCCAGTAAAATTATGAGGTTCACTTACGTCGTCATTTGTAGTGTTATCTGCTACACCAGTATAAACTCAATTCGACACGTACGACAACGGTAATGCTGTATTTTTTCTTGTATAACCGGTCCCCGTTCCATCCAGCATGCTGAAGAATATTGGCACTGACATAGATAGTACCCTGTCGCACACATTATTTCTCAAAGCATTCATGATTGAAATAGAAAGGGAAAGAAAGGGGGGGGGGGGGGGGGGGGGGGGGATGAAAACGGCGCGCTTCGAAGCATCAACAAACCAAGTCGCTATCAGACTACTGAAATTATAAATAAACCGCTAACTGAATGATTTGTCAGGTAAAAGTGGAGCTTACAAGGCACCAATAAACTGTTACCCCCCTTCCTTCCTTCTTTCACTTTCACACACACCACACACACACACACAACACACACACACACACACATCACACCACGCCACACATGCACGCACTCCCAAAGCAGCACGCACCACCACCCACCACATCCACCACCACCCCCCCCCCCCCCCACAC
>JADBJO010022914.1:0-15000 GCA_016801955.1 Conus betulinus
TCAGCCTGCTCAGTGAATCTGAGGCCCAAAAGCTGCAGACTACCGTCTCTTCAAATTAGCAGTTGGAAAGGCACACAGTAATTTTTTGAACTATGTTCATAAAGTATATGTTGCTTCATCAAGGATGAGTTTCGAAACCAATAAATCATGGTGACATCCCCACCCCCCACCCCCACACCCCCACCTGCCCTCCTCCGAAGTAGGCTACTCTAAGTGGAAACAGTAACGTTCACTAGCAGCCAACCAAGCACGGACAGGAAAAACGAGCCAAGGAACTTTGGAGGTGGTGTATGATATTAATTTTTGTTTGAATGACATTAACAGGGAAGACTCTCTCTCTCTCTCTCTCTCTCTCTCTCTCGCCTCTCTCTCTCTCTCTCTCTCTCTCTGTGTGTGCATGTCCTATGTGCAGAAACAAGTGCATGTTTTTTTGTTTGAACAAATTTCGTTGACCAAAATCTTAGGATCGTTCAAAGCTATTTCACATCGGATGGTATTCACCTGTCTGCCAGTGGCTTATCGCTCTGGTTACGGCAAATCATTCAGTTTCTGGCACTCCGTGTGAACCGGCCTCCACGGAATACGGGTAATGGGGCAAACCCAGAGCTATTTCAGGAACGGCCCATTGCAACAAACCATACCAGACCACAATCTTCAAAATTAAAAGAAAGCCAGTCAAGCAGCCTGTCCCTATTGAGTTCCGTCGGAGTGTGCAGCCCATGTTACCCCAGTCAGTAGGAAATCGTCCTGATTCCTATGTCCTACAAATTTACCCCCAGAGACAGTTCAACGTAGTTCAAACAATCACTTGGACAATGCTCCTGAAAGTGTCCACCAGAAATCCAATTCTTCTTCTTCTAATGAAACCTTTTCCCACCATGCAATGCCACCCATGCCGTACTTTTAACAGACCTCCCATTACATCAATGCCGATGTTTCCACCCATGTGGCCTTTCTCCCCCCCTTCCCTCCTCTGCCTTTCAATCCTTGGACACAAATGCATCCTTATCTTCTCTCTCCCCCTGCTTAACAGAAATTCCGGTATCTGGAATTCAGGAACAGCTTGCTGCCTCGCCTTCCAAGTGCAGGCCTGAGCCCCTTGCCTACCCTTCCTCCCGCTCAAATTTACCCATCCCCTGCCGCTCAGCTCCATCCCCTCCCCCTCACCCCCCAGCCGTGTCTTCTTTCCCTCCTGCTTGCTCCGTCTCACACCATTCAATATCGCAGCTTCAAAAATTTCAGTGAGGATGAATTTTTCCTCGACTTAAGCTTAGCTCCTTTCTACAGTGTACTCAATTACACAGATCCAATGAAGCGTATAATACCTGGTATAATATCTTTCTCTCAATCGTTGATAAACATGCTCCACTTAGAAGAAAAAGGGTAAAACACAGAGTACTTCCCAGCTGGCTGACAAAAGACATTATTATAGAAATGGCACTAAGGGATGCACTTAAAACCGCAAAAAAAAAGTAGATGAATATAAAAAGCAGAAACACAGAGTATCAGATCTAGTTAGAAAATCAAAATCTGAGCATTTTAGGAAACTGATAAACGCAAACAGGGATACAGCATCATTATGGCGTGCTGTTAATGAAATAACTGACAAGTCAAAAAAGAAATCAGATAATAACTGCGACTATGTGGTCTGCTAACACTTTCAACAATCATTTCCTTCAGTTAACCGAATCAGTACAGACGGCTGCCAATGTTACATTTTTTAATCGATATGAGACTCCAGCTGTTCTCCAATCGTTTTGCCAAGAACGATTAAATACAAGAGATTCATTTAGCATCCCCTTGCTTGCTATTAATGAAGTTGGTTCCTTAATTTCAAAACTTAAAAATAAAAAAAGCAATGGGTCCAGATAACTTAAATGCTTCTATACTCAAGCTTGCTCTACCTTACATTGTTGATACCCTTACGTATGTTTATAAATTTGTGCATTGATCAGAATGTCTTCCCATGTGGTCTAAAGGCTGCAAAAGTCATTCCCTTACCCAAATCAAGAGATCTCACTGATTTAAACAATTTTAGACCAATATCTCTTTTTATCCGTTGTATCGAAACCTATTGAGATGCATGTTCACAAACACCTAACTAAACACATGGAACATCACAAACTGTTCCACCCATTTCAGTCAGGCTTTCGTCGAAATCACTCATGCCACACGGCCTTGACACGCCTCTGTGATACATGGCTATCAGCCATCAACGAAAGAAAACTCACTGGAACTGTTTTTCTCGATTTTAAGAAAGCCTTTGATCTTGTAGACCACAACATATTATTAAAAAAAAATGACTGCATATGTTCAAAATCCGGCAGTAGTCACCTTCTTTCAGTCATATCTTGAAAACAGGACCCAGCGTGTTTACTTAAACGGTACTTATTCTTCTGAAGGAATAGTGAGCTGTTCCACAAGGCTCTGTCCTTGGACCTCTTCTCTTCTGTATTTTCAAATGACCTACCGATGCACATATCTCACAATGATGTCATCTGTGATCTGTTCGCTGACGATAGCTCTCTTCACTGTAGTGATACAAACATCATATCTGTACAAATATCGTTACAACAAAGTATAACGGATGTCTTGGAATGGTGGCAACCAAAACCGAATGGTCCTTAATCCGCACAAAACAAAATGTATGGTCCTAACATCAAGACAGAAACATCAACGACAGCATCTTATGTTGAGCCTAAAAATGAGTGAAACCTTGATCGAGCAGGTTACCGAACATCGTGTCTTAGGCGTGATCATCGATGAGAATTTTAAATGGCAATCACATATAAATCATGTTTGCAAAAACAGTTGCTCGCAATTTGTTTTTTACTCCATAAACTCAGTTATTATGTTGACCACACATCCGGAAATTTTTTTGAAGCCCATTGCCTTTCTCACATCAACTATGCGTCCACTGTCTGGAGTGGTGCCGGTGAAAATCACATAATAAAAAAGATCAACTCTATGTATAGACGGGGAATTAAGCTGATTCTTCCCGACAAGTCTCTATCGACCACGAGCAAATTCGCAAAAACTAATGATGTTACCACTGCAGAGCCAACTGACCTATAATAAGGCAGTACTAATGTTTAAAGTCCATGCAAACATGGCGCCAACATATCTTGCTGAGTTTATCCAAATGGCAACAATGCGATATGATTCAAATAATTACATTTTTACCACGTGTCCGCATTGATTTGTTCAAATCTAGTTTTGCATTTTTTGGTCCATCTGTGTGGAACTCTCTTCCTCCGTCTGCCAAAACATGTCAATCACTGCCGTCCTTCAAATCAGCAATACTTAAACATTTACTTGAACAATAAATCTAACCTTTTGACCAAAGTCTCAACGCCCTACTTTTATGCTTGCCTCTGTATTAGCTAATGAAATGTGTGTGTGAGTGTGTGTGTGTGTGGTGTGTGTGTGTGTGTGTGTGTGTGTGTGTGTGTGTGTGTGTGTGTGTGTGTGTGTGTGTACGTGTTGGTGGTGTGTGGGTGTGGGTGTGTGGGAGTGCGCTTGCGTGCGTGTATGTGCAGCGTGTGCGTGCATGCGAACGCACACGCGTACGTGTTTGTTTTTTGTTTATTTTTTTTTTTAAATCATTATTATTCCTATTACTATTGTTATTGTTTTATTATAATGTTGCTATATTCTTCATTGTTTTCTGCCATTATCAATATGTGCAGTTTGTTTAGTTGAATGTTGTAGAATAGCAAGGACAGATTGGAAGAATACATCAGTGTGGCATTCTGGCAAGTACAAGGTCTGGTGTCCGCAGTTCATGCTGATCTCAAGTTTCTTTGGCCTCTGCGGACAAAATTACATGACAGGCTATCAGACCAGCACAGTGAAATTAACGGAGGCCAAAATCAACGAACTGATACACGCGGTAACGGCTTTGTGTCCCAGCTGGTCTCTCTGATGATGCGCTCTGTCGCATTATCATACGTCTTATCGCGCAACCCGTCCCCTCTCACTTCCCCACCCCACTCCATGCCCCTTCACTCACTGTTGTTGTAACCGTCCGCATCAGTCCCCACAAGAAGAGTCAGATCTAGAGTTCATGGATGGGCCATGATTAGGAGTGACCTTACGTATGAATCAGTTTCACTGACAGAGATGCAGTTCCAGAAATAAAATAATAATCTAGCTGAGACACGACATTTGGAATTCTTTTCTTTGTTCCACTGGAATCCAGAGTGGACTGCTGGTTTACCTGCTTGAAAGATCAATGTGGCGGCGTAGGGATTTTCTAAGCTTAATTTTTTTTAGAAGTCTAGGAGCTTTCAGTTGCGGACAGCCCGTGAGAAGAGAGTGCTATAGTGAATTGCTATAGACCAGACAGAATGCACGCACAGCCTGTTGTGGTAATACAAAGACGGGATAGGCGTAACATGCCAGTCATTTGGCAAATAGTTGTGGGCTTGTAAACATACTTTGTATATAATTTTTTTTTTAATAACACACTTTGTATATTATAAAAAGGAGCAGCTACTCTTGAAGTGGAAGACAGTTGTAAGTAACTAGTCCTTCGGTCCCTGTAAGGTTTAATACATATTTGTGCGTTTCAATTCTTTTTTGTTTTTTTTTCGGAGCCACATGCTTCGCTCAAAATTAAAAAAAAACAACACAAAACAAAACTTCTTTTCATGGATGGTCAACTGGTCACACACACACACACACACACACACACACACACACACACACCTTATTCCTTTCTCTCTCTCTCTCTCTCTCTCTCTCTCTCTCTCTCTCTCTCTCTCTCTCTCTGTTACCCCCTTCCTCCCCCCCACCTCCCCGTTCCCTCTCATAGCTACATAGCTATGCTTATCACCCAAAACTGCGAAAAACCCAACAGCAGACCATTCCTCTACATACTAGACAACCAACATAATTCTCGTCTTGGGCACACTCCCCCCCCCCCCCCCCCCTCTCCTGCAGCTCCTCCCCGTCACCTCAAACCTACCCCCGTTATACCGCTGCTCCTACAGACACTTTACTGCCGTCATCCCTCATCCCCTGCCTCTCCACCTTGTCATGTTCGAGCGCTACACTCTGACACCTACATGGTCAAACCATACCCAAAGTGCTCTCATTCTTGTTAGTGAGACGTTTTTTAATTATAGATCTCAGGAAGAAAAAAAAAAAAGAAAGAAAGAAAAAAAAACAAAAAAACAGAAAAAGAACAGAACAGAAAAAAAAAAAAGAAAGAAGAAAGCATATATCGATCGATAATTCCTTTGTGACGCACTGACTTTAGGTTACCACCTAGTGACCTACCTATGTACGTGTTACAGAGCTAGTCACCCATCTTCTTGACCTAGTCAGTTGTGTAGGGAGGGACCTGATAACCCCGTAGTGACCCAGTGATCTCTCAGTCAAGCCAAACTGAAGAGAACACGCATCACACGCACCGTCAGATACCCAGAAGGCATGTGATGAGTTGGCGTTTTGGAGAAACGAAACAAGATCAAACAATTCTGAACACACTCCATGGGAATCTCTAATGACTCGCAGAAATTGGCCCTGATTCGGGGCAGTAACTGGTAAGATCCATAGCTGCTATTTTCATTTTCCTTTTCCTCCCCCCACCCCTATTCTTGCATTGCAAGGAGACGACAAGGGCAAAATATGAGACTGTAAAAACTGATCTACATGTAGAGACCATGTCCCAGATCTGTCTCCGTCTATCTTACGCTCTCTCTCTCTCTCTCTCACACACACACACACACACACACACACACACATTGCTTGCACATATATCGACCATCCAAACCAGAGACAGACAGACAGAGACAGACAGGCAGATAGACAAACAGACAGAACACATAGACAGACGGATAGACTGACGAACAGACGGTCTAAAAGACAGATAAACTGACATGACAGATCGATAGAAAAAATAAAATCGGCAACATAGCTGTCAACAGTCCGGGGCAGATGGAGTTAATTCACCCTGACTGTATAGCTGTTGAACGTGCGGAGTCACCGTCGATCGTCGACTTGCCTTGGCCCTTGATCAGCCAATCAATCAGCTGATCAATCAACCGATCAACATAATATTCAGCGCCCCTCTGCGACGGAGCACCTTTTCATCGACACCGCTTCTTGCGCGAGAAGAAAGGACCTCCGAGATTCATTGACTGTAGGGGAAGAAAGCAGTAAAAGGCAGATCTATGTCGGCTCTCTGGGGATTTTTTTTTTTTTCCCCCTTCCTGCTTTCGAATGTGTCTCTTCACTTCACTTACCGTTGATGATAAAGAGAAGACTCTCTTGCCCCCTCTTATTCTCTCATGCTTCTCTCTGAAGTGGGACAAAGGCAGTTTTAATTAAAGTTTCTTTATGGTCCGTGTATGACGTCGACGTAGCGGACCAGCACAGTTGGTGAACTACACACAGTGCGGCTTCTCTCTGAGAGTTCGGAGACTAGTGTATGAGTGAGTGAATAGGCAGCGTAACTGACAGAACAACCAGGGCTGGATCAGAGAGTTTTTAAGGTGGGGTGCTGGTGAATGTTCCAGGCCCCGGTGGGGTCTAGGGGCAAAGCTCCGGTGGGGGGGATCAGGGGGACAAAGCTCCCCGGCCAAAAAGTAAACCCCCCCCCCCCCCCCCCCCCCGCCTTGATCCGGCCCTGACAACTGCCGTACTGGTGTGAAAGGAAAAGAGTAGATTGACTGCGCTCTGCATTGGCTTGAAGTTCACCAATGTCTTTTGATTTCTCATTATGGTGCCCCTGCAATGACTGCCTCGATTGTGCTTTCAAGCCTCCGCACAAATTTTGCAATGACTTTTTGGAAACCGTTTTCCTTTTCGTGAGGCTTAAAAGAACCGGTAATAGAAGGAATTTTTGTCCACATTTTGGGAACACAATTATTGGTGACGTTCGGGAGCTTAGCCTATATATTCTTCACAGTTGATTATGGAATGTTGGTTAACCAAAGCTGGAAAATGGCTTTGCTAATAGTATTAGGGACAGTGTCTTGCTACAAAAAAAGCACGTGTTATTATCAAGTGCTCGTTGGAAACTCCCGAACGACCTAAGAATGTTTAAAAAAATATATATATTATATATATATATATATATATATATATATTTATATATATAATCTTTTTTTTAAAAATATATATATTTAAAAAAACACTACAGAATTATGGACTGTGGTGTGTCTCTATCTCTATCTGACGCCAAGAGCACAGACACAATCAGCCGTGTCTCCCTGATGAGTCCGATCCAGCGGACGAAAGGCCTCGGAGCAGGCGATACAATATAGATCTGTCTTCGAGAGGGGACTGTGATAGTTTCCTCATGCAGCTAGTGAAGGGTTTTCATGTTTATGATATACATTTTCCCATTACTTCATTTCTTTTTTTTTTTTTTTTTTTTTTTTTACCGCTCAATTTCAGATCTTTGCCAAGTCATTACTTGAATGATGGAAGAATTGTTAACCTGCACTTGTTTTCCCCCACTACTTAATTGTTCAGCTATATATATATATATATATATATATATATATATTTTTTTTTTTTTAAATGCCCGAGATATTCGTTAAAGAAAATGTGATGCTGAAGTTGCAAAGTATCATCACCCCCCCCCCCCCCCCCCCCCCCCCCCCCCACCCACACACACACACACACACACAGATTTTATAGCTACAAAAGCTGAATAAACTTGTTTGCATTTTCAAGATGTGTAGTTTAGTACTTGATATTTTGCATTTGTCTTTCGTATTGCATATGGATTTGCTCTTTTTTTCGTATTTTCAAACACACACATACATACGCGTGCGCGCGAGCGCGCGCGCGCACGCACACACACACACACACACACACACACACACACACACACACACAGCGAGCACACACGCGCTGTACTTGTTTTTGTTCGCTTGATGTACGAGTCTTGGCTCTCCTACCAACAACACGCTTACTCCATCCTGTCTCTCTCTCCCCCCCCCCCCCCCCCTACCCCCCTCTCACTTTCCCGGTAAACAAAGAAAGAAAGAAACAAAAATCTATTACTGCATCGGGAAAAAAAATCACCCACTGGAATCATCCAGCCTCCACAACCACCGCCGTAAGATAGGATAAGTCTCCATGTGAAAATAACTACGACCGTACCGACGAGCTCATCCACACAAACGAAATGAGATTACCGAACACATTACACACGTTAACAAGAGTTTTTAACACGTGAAGCGAAAGTAAATGACGATGCAATGCCTAAAAAGAGAGAATATATAATACAGTGTCTTCCAAAGCAACTTTTTTTTTTTTGTCCTGGTACAAACAATTGAATGACGTGCAAGGATTTTTTTGTTAGTTTGTTCGTTTGCTTCTTTTCTTTTCGTTTTTTTTTTTTTCTTTTTCTTTCTTTATTTTTTTTTGGGGGGGGGGGGGGGGGGGGATTAAAGTCACTCTTCGTATACGGGCAAGTCCGTGTTTTTGCGTGGTTTGCAAAGGGAAACAACCCCAATCGAATAACAGTTTCAGCAGACGACGTTTGCACTAATTTTCGAGAGATCTATCAACAGACATGTCAGGATCTAACACGATCAGCAACATGGTTTTGACAAGAGAATAAGACGGTAGTTATCTAGCAAACGTGGGTATTGACAAACAGCAAAGACGATGCAACGGGAAAAAAAAGTTTCGGGTTAGGCCTATTGAACAAATTTTGTGCGAGTCGATAGAAAACCGACTCGGAAACTGGTATGATAAAAATTCACCGGGCCAAGACAGACCGTAGGCTTACAGAATGCAGGGATTCCAAAACTGTGCCCTCGAAATGTCAGTCTGTATGTCGGACTGGGGATAAGTCGTTGCTGATTTTTTCTTTTCAAATTATAAATAAGAGGCCAAGAAACCCGGTTACAGATTTAAAAAAAAAAAAAAAAAAAAGCCTGAAATTTAATCGGCAAATCAAGAATTGCCTCCATCAGGCCAAGGGGGCCCAAACTTCCGACACTCGGTAAGTCGCTTGCCTTCAGATACGTCTTCTTTCGTTTATTTATTCTTTGGCGTATTTTCAGAAACAGTATAGTGTGCTTCAGCCTTCCTTTTTCAGTGAAAAGATTAAGGTGATTTAGTCAGCCGACATCTGTAAATTATGCTAAATGCTGAACCAGTAAATAAGACTCAAGTTGGCACGGGCCTAGATTCTGATTTATTCGTAGTATTTTATGGACAGAATAGAGGGCCCAGAATTATAGATTGTCGAAAAATTACTGTAATATGTAAGAACAACAAGAGGGCTTCAGTGTGCTAGTATATTTTCCTACGGCTCCAGTAGAATCAAGGATGGAAGTGTTCAGTTTAATGATTTAAACAAAACTAACAAATATGATGGTTTAGGACTGTCTAAGTCTCGGTGGAGTGTTTTTGGTGTGTGTGTGTGTGTGTGTGTGTGTGTGTGTGTGTATTATGGAAACAAACATGGATTTTGAATTCTGAAGAGTAGCACATCTTTGTACTCTAGACCGGCCTCTAAGGGGTTGTCACTAGGTGTTTTCAACAGACAGCCCACAGGACCTACTGGACTGTAACTTACATGAACTTTTAGACTGTAGTCTGCATTGTTGGAAGAAAATGCCTCTACGCTATTTAGGTCCAGACAAAAGCACTCGGATACAGCATGGAAAAGAATCAACTAATGAAATGCCGATTCTTGGGATTCAGTAGGTGTCGCTCGACGAGTGCAGACGTGTTTTGCTTCGCTCTCTACCGTCCGAATCTGAGCTGTGAACTCAGTCGCACGCTTTTTCCTAAACGCGTTTAAGCGGTACAGCGTCTTTTTTTTTTTTCTGACGTTCCAGTTTTATCGCCGGAATGCAAAATTTTTCAACTACAGTCCCCGTCTTTTTGAATCGAAAAAAACATACCGGACCATGACAAAAATCGACCGTCTGTCTTAGAAGTAGGCCTATGCTTGGCGGCGGAAAGGGTTGCTGGCCAGGGCTCCATTATCGGAGCACAGAATATCAGCAGCTTATGGCGTATCTACCCCGCCACCAAGGAGGCACGGATGGCAATCCTTGTCCAGGGTCTGCGGATGAGAGCACAACTCTGCAGGTATCTAGTAACAACCTCTACATTCTATACAGCGATACAGGTGAGGAAAAGCCCACTACAAAAACAATGGATCGATAACATTCCTATCTCAATCGCTGACTAAGAAATTGAGCATTCCCTTGTCAAGCTAGGGTGTGAACTGAGATCTGTTATAAAGATGGAGAGAGCTCGGGATGCAGACAGCAGGTTGACCCGGTTTGTAACGGGTCGCAGATTCGTGCTCATAACAGTTCCCCCCACTCCACTTAACAAATTCGTTAAAATTTTTTTTTTTTCAGCCAAGCTGTTCCACAGAGAGCAAAAACAAACAGAAAAGGGTAATTTGTTCACGCTGTCTTAAACCAGACCATCATGTCTCACAGTGCTCAGGTGAGATTGTGTGCAGATAGTGCGGGCAAACGGGACATAAAAGAGGAGACGCTGAATGCGAACTGCCGGACAAACTTACAGCGGACAGACAAATAACGGATGAACACACTGACAGACAAACGATCAACAAACAAACAGGTGGCAAAAAGGTGGTGTCAAAAGTAATCTTAGCACCGGTGAAACAGAACAGACCACTAATAAGTTTGTCAACGGAAATGACCGAGGGCGTCCCCCTCTCCCGTCAAACCACCCTCCTGACCTCCATGGACCGCTCTCCCCGCAACAGGTCAGCTACCCCAACAAGCGGCGCCTGTCCAGACAGCGACACGGCCCGGGAGAGGGAACAGAGAAATACCGGCGCTGTGACCGTGGATCGGGTGGTTCTTTGACGGCGGATGTTGTGGACTCTTGAGTCAGAGTCCGCGTCAGCTGATCGGGGGACATAGCTCAGGTTTGCCCTTCTTGTCTACCAACGGATAATGACCCGAAAATATATCATGGACCATGAGTTTGAACAGCGTTTACCTGGTTTTAAATTGTTGATAGATTAATCAAATAAACTAAGGTTTTCATTCCATGAATAAAATTAATATTGTTTCACTAAATGTTAGAGGTTTATAAAACAAGTTTAAAAGGAAATCTTTGTTTGCATATTTTAAAGAAAAACGTTTTGATATTATTTGCTAACAAGAATGCCACATAACATACATGTAAAGGAATGGGAAAAACAATGGGGTGGAGCAATTTTTTTCAATGAGGGTACGAACAAAAGCAGAGGAGAAGTTACTTTGATTCCAAAACACTTCAAAGGAAAAGTTAACTTGGAGCTTGCACAAGATAGAATCCTAGTCATTTCAGTGGTAAATGAATACTATAATATAATGGTTGCCAATGTTTATGCACCCAACCAGACGAAGGAAAGATTATATTATCGAAAGTTGATTGAAATTTTCAATTCTATAGAGCATGAACATTTAATTATTCTTGGCGATTTTGACTGTACACTGAACAGTGATCTCGACATAGTGTCGGGTCAACCCCACGACAGATCGGAAACTGCCGGTTTTCAACATGTTATTGATACATTAGATTTAACAGATGCCTGGAGACTTTATCATCCAAAAGAAAAAGATGCCGTATGGATTCATCTGAACCCGTGTATTGCGCGAATATTAGACTATTGTTTTGTTTCTGAGAACATTTTGCGTTTCTGTACTATGTGTGAACATTTTTTTTTGTTCCAAATTCCGATCATAAGGCTGTTTGTCCTTGAACTGAATGAGAATGATTTCACTCGAGGACCAGGATACTGGAGGTTCAATAATAGCTTTCTTAAAAAACGTTTTCTTTGTACAAAAAATGAATAACATGTTAGATACATTTCTTTCAGACAACGAAACTCTGAATGATTTAGAGAAATGGGAAATGTGTAAGGTTAAAATAAGTAATTTTTGTATATAGATTTTGGGACAGATCTGGCGTGTAATAAAAGAAACGAGTCTCTAATATTGCAGTCACAGTTACAAAATCTAGAAAAAGAGCTTGCCAAGGATCCTGAAAACGAAAATATTAATAAAAGATTTATGAACGTAAAACAAAACCTAGAGATTTTGCAGGCTTACAAAACTAGAGATGCTCAGGTAAGATGTAGGCTTAAATGGATAGAAGAAGGAGAAAAGAATGCAAAATATTTTTGTGGTTTAGAAAAGGCACGGAGTAGAAATAGGATTATTACAAGACTGTGTAAAGAAACGGTAACATTACTACAGATCAAAGAGAAATAATGCAAGAACAAACGGGCATTCATAGACGATTGTATACTCAGAGTACTGAAGCAGCAAATGCAGAAAAAGCTGCTGACATTTTTATCGAAAATGTAGAATTAAGACAGTTAGAAGAAACGACAATATCTTTCAATATAGGAGTTAGTAACAACACTGCCTAATTTTGACCAAAAAAAAAATTTATAAAACTCGGTTGTTAAGCCATCGCTTCCTGGAGCGGAGCCATTTTTCATCTTCTTCAAAGTAGATATTGTCGTTCTTCTAACTGTCTTAATTCTACATTTTCGATAAAAATGTCAGCAGCTTTTTCTGCATTTGCTGCTTCAGTACTCTGAGTATACAATCGTCTATGAATGCCGTTTGTTCTTGCATTATTCTCTTTGATCTGTAGTAATGTTACCCGTTTCTTTACACAGTCTTGTAATAATCCTATTTCTACTCCGTGCCTTTTCTAACCACAAAAATATTTTGCATTCTTTTCTCCTTCTTCTATCCATTTAAGCCTACATCTTACCTGAGCATCTCTAGTTTTGTAAGCCTGCAAAATCTCTAGGTTTTGTTTTACGTTCATAAATCTTTTATTAATATTTTCGTTTTCAGGATCCTTGGCAAGCTCTTTTTTTCTAGATTTTGTAACTGTGACTGCAATATTAGAGACTCGTTTCTTTTATTACACGCCAGATCTGTCCCAAAATCTATACAAAAATTACTTATTTTAACCTTACACATTTCCCATTTCTCTAAATCATTCAGAGTTTCGTTGTCTGAAAGAAATGTATCTAACATGTTATTCATTTTTTTGTACAAAGAAAACTTTTTTTAAGAAAGCTATTATTGAACCTCCAGTATCCCTGGTCCTCGAGTGAAATCATTCTCATTCAGTTCAAGGACAACAGCCTTATGATCGGAATTTGGAACAAAAAAAAATGTTCACACAGTATAGTACAGAAACGCAAAATGTTCTCAGAAACAAAACAATAGTCTAATATTCGCGCAATACACGGGTTCAGATGAATCCATACGGCATCTTTTTCTTTTGGATGATAAAGTCTCCAGGCATCTGTTAAATCTAATGTATCAATAACATGTTGAAAACCGGCAGTTTCCGATCTGTCGTGGGGTTGACCCGACACTATGTCGAGATCACTGTTCAGTGTACAGTCAAAATCGCCAAGAATAATTAAATGTTCATGCTCTATAGAATTGAAAATTTCAATCAACTTTCGATAATATAATCTTTCCTTCGTCTGGTTGGGTGCATAAACATTGGCAACCATTATATTATAGTATTCATTTACCACTGAAATGACTAGGATTCTATCTTGTGCAAGCTCCAAGTTAACTTTTCCTTTGAAGTGTTTTGGAATCAAAGTAACTTCTCCTCTGCTTTTGTTCGTACCCTCATTGAAAAAATAAAAATTGCTCCACCCCATTGTTTTTCCCATTCCTTTACATGTATGTTATGTGGCATTCTTGTTAGCAATAATATCAAAACGTTTTTCTTTAAAATATGCAAACAAAGATTTCCTTTTAAACTTGTTTTATAAACCTCTAACATTTAGTGAAACAATATTAATTTATTCATGGAATGAAAAACCTTAGTTTATTTGATTAATCTATCAACAATTTAAACCAGGTAAACGCTGTTCAAACTCATGGTCCATGATATATTTTCCGGGTCATTATCCGTTGGTAGACAAGAAGGGCAAACCTGAGCTATGTCCCCCGATCAGCTGACGCGGACTCTGACTCAAGAGTCCACAACATCCGCCGTCAAAGAACCACCCGATCCACGGTCACAGCGCCGGTATTTCTCTGTTCCCTCTCCCGGGCCGTGTCGCTGTCTGGACAGGCGCCGCTTGTTGGGGGTAGCTGACCTGTTGCGGGGAGAGCGGTCCATGGAGGGAGGTCAGGAGGGTGGTTTGACGGGAGAGGGGACGCCCTCGGTCATTTCCGTTGACAAACTTATTAGTGGTCTGTTCTGTTTCACCGGTGCTAAGATTACTTTTTGACACCACCTTTTTGCCACCTGTTTGTTTGTTGATCGTTTGTCTGTCAGTGTGTTCATCCGTTATTTGTCTGTCCGCTGTAAGTTTGTCCGGCAGTTCGCATTCAGCGTCTCCTCTTTTATGTCCCGTTTGCCCGCACTATCTGCACACAATCTCACCTGAGCACTGTGAGACATGATGGTCTGGTTTAAGACAGCGTGAACAAATTACCCTTTTCTGTTGTTTTTGCTCTCTGTGGAACAGCTTGGCTGAAAAAAAAAATTTTAACGAATTTGTTAAGTGGAGTGGGGGGAACTGTTATGAGCACGAATCTGCGACCCGTTACAAACCGGGTCAACCTGCTGTCTGCATCCCGAGCTCTCTCCATCTTTATAACAGATCTCAGTTTCACACCCTAGCTTGACAAGGGGAATGCTCAATTTCTTAGTCGCGATTGAGATAGGAATGTTATCGATCCATTGTTTTGTAGTGGGGCTTTTCCTCACCTGTATCGCTGTATAGAATGTAGAGGTTGTTACTAGATACCTGCAGAGTTGTGCTCTCATCCGCAGACCCTGGACAAGGATTGCCATCCGTGCCTCCTTGGTGGCGGGGTAGATACGCCATAAGCTGCTGATATTCTGTGCTCCGATAATGGAGCCCTGGCCAGCAACCCTTTCCGCCGCCAAGCATAGCCTACTTCTAAGACAGACGGTCGATTTTTGTCATGGTCCGGTATGTTTTTTCGATTTCAAAAAGACGGGGACTGTAGTTGAAAAATTTTTGCA
>JADBJO010022914.1:20000-25000 GCA_016801955.1 Conus betulinus
GCAGTTTTGGGTGATAAGCATAGCTATGTAGCTATGAGAGGGAACGGGAGGTGGGGGGGAGGAAGGGGGTAACAGAGAGAGAGAGAGAGAGAGAGAGAGAGAGAGAGAGAGAGAGAGAGAAAGGAAAGGAATAAGGTGTGTGTGTGTGTGTGTGTGTGTGTGTGTGTGACCAGTTGACCATCCATGAAAAGAAGTTTTGTTTTGTGTTGTTTTTTTAATTTTGAGCGAAGCATGTGGCTCCGAAAAAAAGAATTGAAACGCACAAATATGTATTAAACCTTACAGGGACCGAAGGACTAGTTACTTACAACTGTCTTCCACTTCAAGAGTAGCTGCTCCTTTTTATAATATACAAAGTGTGTTATTTAAAAAAAAAATTATATACAAAGTATGTTTACAAGCCCACAACTATTTGCCAAATGACTGGCATGTTACGCCTATCCCGTCTTTGTATTACCACAACAGGCTGTGCGTGCATTCTGTCTGGTCTATAGCAATTCACTATAGCACTCTCTTCTCACGGGCTGTCCGCAACTGAAAGCTCCTAGACTTCTAAAAAAAATTAAGCTTAGAAAAATCCCTACGCCGCCACATTGATCTTTCAAGCAGGTAAACCCAGCAGTCCACTCTGGATTCCAGTGGAACAAAGAAAAGATTCCCAAATGTCGTGTCTCAGCTAGATTATTATTTTATTTCTGGAACTGCATCTCTGTCAGTGAAACTGATTCATACGTAAGGTCACTCCTAATCATGGCCCATCCATGAACTCTAGATCTGACTCTTCTTGTGGGGACTGATGCGGACGGTTACAACAGTGAGTGAAGGGGCATGGAGTGGGGTGGGGAAGTGAGAGGGGACGGGTTGCGCGATAAGACGTATGATAATGCGACAGAGCGCATCATCAGAGAGACCAGCTGGGACACAAAGCCCGTTACCGCGTGTATCAGTTCGTTGATTTTGGCCTCCGTTAATTTCACTGTGCTGGTACTGATAGCCTGTCATGTAATTTTGTCCGCAGAGGCCAAAGAAACCTTGAGATCAGCATGAACTGCGGACACCAGACCTTGTACTTGCCAGAATGCCACACTGATGATCTATGATAATGATAAAAAAAAAAAAATTACACAAACACAGACACGTACGCGTGTGCGTTCGCATGCACGCACACGCTGACACATACACGCACGCAAGCGCACTCCCACACCCACACCCACCACACCACCCACACGTACACACACACACACACACGCACACACACACAACACACACACACACACACACACACACACACACACACACACACACACACACATTTTCATTAGCTAATACAGAGGCAAGCATAAAAGTAGGGCGTTGAGACTTGGTCAAAAGGTTAGATTTATTGTTCAAGTAAATGTTTAAGTATTGCTGATTTGAAGGACGGCAGTGATTGACATGTTTTGGCAGACGGAGGAAGAGAGTTCCACACAGATGGACCAAAAAATGCAAAACTAGATTTGAACAAATCAATGCGGACACGTGGTAAAATGTAATTATTTGAATCATATCGCATTGTTGCCATTTGGATAAACTCAGCAAGATATGTTGGCGCCATGTTTGCATGGACTTTAAACATTAGTACTGCCTTATTATAGGTCAGTTGGCTCTGCAGTGGTAACATCATTAGTTTTGCGAATTTGCTCGTGGTCGATAGAGACTTGTCGGGAAGAATCAGCTTAATTCCCCCCGTCTATACATAGAGTTGATCTTTTTCATGTGATTTTCACCGGCACCATCCAGACAGTGGATGCATAGTTGATGTGAGAAAGGCAATGGGCTTCAAAAAAAATTTCCGGATGTGTGGTTCAACATAATAACTGAGTTTATGGAGTAAAAACAAATTGCGAGCCAACTGTTTGCAAACATGATTTATATGTGATTGCCATTTAAAATTCTCATCGATGATCACGCCTAAGACACGATGTTCGGTAAACCTGCTCGATCAAGGTTTCACTCATTTTTAGGCTCAACATAAGATGCTGTCGTTGATGTTTCTGTCTTGATGTTAGGACCATACATTTTGTTTTGTGCGGATTAAGGACCATTTGGTTTTGGTTGCACCATTCCAAGACATTCGTTATACTTTGTTGTAACGATATTTGTACAGATATGATGTTTGTATCACTACAGTGAAGAGAGCTATCGTCAGCGAACAGATCACAGATGACATCATTGTGAGATATGTGCATCGGTAGGTCATTTATGAAAATACAGAAGAGAAGAGGTCCAAGGACAGAGCCTTGTGGAACACCACAGCTCACTATTCCTTCAGAAGAATAAGTACCGTTTAAGTAAACACGATGGGTCCTGTTTTCAAGATATGACTGAAAGAAGGTGACTACTGCCGGATTTTGAACATATGCAGTCATTTTTTTTAATAATATGTTGTGGTCTACAAGATCAAAGGCTTTCTTAAAATCGAGAAAAATAGTAGTTCCAGTGAGTTTTCTTTCGTTGATGGCTGATAGCCATGTATCACAGAGGCGTGTCAAGGCCGTGTGGCATGAGTGATTTCGACGAAAGCCTGACTGAAATGGGTGGAACAGTTTTTGTGATGTTCCATGTGTTTAGTTAGGTGTTTGTGAACATGCATCTCAATAGGTTTCGATACAACGGATAAAAGAGATATTGGTCTAAAATTGTTTAAATCAGTGAGATCTCTTGATTTGGGTAAGGGAATGACTTTTGCAGCCTTTAGACCACATGGGAAGACATTCTGATCAATGCACAAATTATAAACATACGTAAGGGTATCAACAATGTAAGGTAGAGCAAGCTTGAGTACAGAAGCATTTAAGTTATCTGGACCCACTGCTTTTTTATTTTTAAGTTTTGAAATTAAGGAACCAACTTCATTAATAGCAAGCAAGGGGATGCTAAATGAATCTCTTGTATCTAATCGTTCTTGGCAAAACGATTGGAGAACAGCTGGAGTCTCATATCGATTAAAAAATGTAACATTGGCAGCCGTCTGTATTGATTCGGTTAACTGAAGGAAATGATTGTTGAAAGTATTAGCAGACCACATAGTCGCAGTATTATCTGATTTCGTTTTTGACTTGTCAGTTATTTCATTAACTGCACGCCATAATGATGCTGTATCCCTGTTTGCGTTTATCAGTTTCCTAAAATGCTCAGATTTTGATTTTCTAACTAGATCTGATACTCTGTTTCTCTGCTTTTTATATTCATCTACTCTTTTTGCGGTTTTAAGTGCATCCCTTAGTGCCATTCCTATAATAATGTCTTTTGTCAGCCAGCTGGGAAGTACTACTCTGTGTTTTACCCTTTTTCTTCTAAGTGGAGCATGTTTATCAACGATTGAAAGAAAGATATTATACCAGGTATTATACGCTTCATTTGGATCTGTGTAATTGAGTACACTGTAGAAAGGAGCTAAGCTTAAGTCGAGGAAAAATTCATCCTCACTGAAATTTTTGAAGCTGCGATATTGAATGGTTGTGTGGCCCTTATTCTGTTGCTTTGGAAGTTTACAAGACCAAGTGCACAAAATGAGACAGTGGTCGCTTATGCTTTTGTTGCCCACAGTTATATTGGATACCATGGCTTTGTTGTTCGTATAGATATGATCCAGCAATGTAGAAGATGTCTTTGCGATTCTAGTTGGATTATGAACAAGCTAATGCAAACCAAAGAGTGTGTGGTGGTCGCATCCCAGGCAGGCTGCCGTTTTAACAGATCAGAAGGAAGGAGGAGTCAGCGCGTGGTGGGAAGGTGGAGGGTGACGGAGCAAGCAGGAGGGAAAGAAGACACGGCTGGGGGGTGAGGGGGGGGGGATGGAGCTGAGCGGCAGGGGATGGGTAAATTTGAGCGGGAGGAAGGGTAGGCAAGGGCTCAGGCCTGCACTTGGAAGGCGAGGCAGCAAGCTGTTTACCTGAATTCCAGATACCGGAATTTCTGTTAAGCAGGGGGAGAGAGAAGATAAGGATGCATTTGTGTCCAAGGATTGAAAGGCAGAGGAGGGAAAGGGGGGGAAAGGCCACATGGGTGGAAACATCGGCATTTATGTAATGGGAGGTCTGTTAAAGTACGGCATGGGGTGGCATTGCATGGTGGGAAAAGGTTTCATTAGAAGAAGAAGAATTGGATTTCTGGTGGACACTTTCAGGAGCATTGTCCAAGTGATTGTTTGAACTACGTTGAACTGTCTCTGGGGGTAAATTTGTAGAATAGGAATCAGGACGATTTTTCCTACTGACTGGGGGGTCCATGGACTGCACACTCCGACGGAACTCAATAGGGACAGGCTGCTTGACTTGGCTTTCTTTTAATTTTGAAGATTGTGGTCTGTTATGGTTTGTTGCAATGGGCCGTTCCTGAAATAGCTCTGGGTTTGCCCCATTACCCGTATTCCGTGGAGGCCGGTTCACACGGAGTGCCAGAAACTGAATGATTTGCCGTAACCAGAGCGATAAGCCACTGGCAGACAGGTGAATACCATCCGATGTGAAATAGCTTTTGAACGATCCTAAGATTTTGGTCAACGAAATTTGTTTCAAAACAAAAACATGCACTTGTTTCTGCACATAGGACATGCAGTTTCCTTATTCATCAAATTAATGAATTTCAAAGGAATAGGTTTTCTAGGAAGTAGGGCAGAGACAGCAATTTTGGCAGCAGGAAAACTCTTTTCACCTGTCCCAGAAACTGACCAAAGTCCTGCTGTAGCGTGTCCACAGAGAGAGAGAGAGAGAGAGAGAGAGAGAGAGAGAGAGAGAGAGAGAGAGAGAGAGAGAGAGAGGAGTCTTCCCTGTTAATGTCATTCAAAACAAAAATTAATATCATACAACCTTCCAAAGTTCCTTGGCTCGTTTTCCTGTCCGTGCTTGGTTGGCTGCTAGTGAACGTTACTGTTTCACTTAAGTAGCCTACTTCGGAGGGAGGGGGGTGGGGGTGGGGGTGGGGGGTGGGGGGAGTCACCATGATTTATTTGGTTCGAA
>JADBJO010022915.1:0-5000 GCA_016801955.1 Conus betulinus
CTTCTCCCTATTTCCTCTCTCTCTTCCCTCTTCGTCACACCTCACTCATTCACATACTTCTCTCTCTCTCGCACTCACCAACGCACACACACACCCCACACACATCACACAAGCACACACCACACACACACACAAGCTCACACTAACCGTTCTTCGTGCACACAGCACGCCATGCATCCCATACCGCACTTCATCACACACACTGTATGCGCTCGCACACACACAATAACTACAGAAAATGGTCCAGTGGCGGGGTGCAACCATCAACAGCTCCATTACATGATGCAACATGTGGGCATTCACTACGACACTACTCACATGCCAATGATAAAATAGGATAACCAACCCAGTGTAGGGTCAGGCAGGCACCCCAGAAAGTCTGAGACCAGCGGCGTGGGGCTAATGCGTAGGTAGGTGCAGACCACTGCCCAAGTCGTGAGTCCCGCGAGGAAAAAACCCTTCTAAAATTCTTCTCCTCGCGGTCTTATGAATTCTTATCCATGCGACATCACGTCGCTTACGTCATGCGAATGCGCGTGGTGCTCTCGACAACTTAGAGGATGTGGTGTAGTGTATATGGATTTAGCCCGCACGCAGTGACGCCTCCTGTGAGCACGATGACTGACACGGTGACCGTGACATATCCGTGGCAACGGATTTGCTTTTGCTTTATCTTGTTTTGTGTTGATGTATTTCCTAGTCGGGTGCTTACAACCTCCCCTTAGCAGCAGGACTTTATCGTGAATCAGTTACGTACTCTTTTTAATTCAGATTCTTTCTCTTTTTACTCTTAATCCTCTCTCTTCTCTCTCTCTCACTCTCTCATCCTCTCTCCTCTCTCTCTCATCTCCCTCTGCTCTCTCTCTCCTCTCTCTCTCTCGCTCTCATCATCATCATCATCATCATTCTTATCTCATTGTTGTTATATTATTGTTTTATTTATCATTATTACTATCGTTATTATTATCATTATTATGATTTATATCATTATTATTGGTTAATAAAGGCGTGCTGTGCCAGTCTTGAATAAAAGTTACTCTGTGTTAGGTTTCCTTATGGGAGCAAAGACTCTTTCGTTTGGTTTCCTTTACTACTCTTCGCTGGCTGCTTCGGGGGTGCTATTGGGATTCTTTTTTGCACCCTTGGTGGTGAGAACACCACGGTATTGTGGACTGTGGTGTGTCTCTATTTGACGCCAGGAGCGCAGATACACATCCAGCCGTGTCTCTCTGATGAGTTTCCGACCCAGCGGACGAAAGGCTCGGAGCAGGCAATACAAATATATCTGCCTTTAAAAGGGATTGCGATGGTTTCCTTATGCAGCCAGTGAAGAGTTTCATATCTGATATTTTCTTAATTTCAAGTTCCCAGTTTTTACATCTTCAACCTCCTTCTCTCCCCCCCCCCCCCCCCCCCCCCCCCCCCCCTCTTTAAGTTCAAAGTTTTGCCAAGTCATTACTATGAAGACAATTTAGTTGTTGGCCTGCGCTTGTTTTCCCCCCACTATTAGATTGTCCGTCTTTGTATTTGTCTGACTTTATTCAAGTTTAGAACTATAAGGCTGTGCCAGTCTTGAATAAAGTTACTCTGTGTTAGGTTTCCTTATGGGAGCAAAGACTACCCCCTTGTTTTACAGTTTGTTGTTTACTGTTTGTGGTCTATAATTTATCATTTTGATTATGGGCTGAATTTGTTTCGAAAGTATTCAAACTGCCTCACTGTAACATTTTTTGAAATCTTGGATCGGATCTGTCACGAAAGTTGTGCAAGCTGCTACGCTGTGATTTCACTTATGATGGGCAGGGATTTTTGTCATGAAATTCTTCAAATCTCCTTGCCCTCTCGTTTTTTTATTCCAGAATCACATTAAAAATGTAGACTCCCTTCTGAAGCCTTTTGACTTTCTGTGGCACAAAACTACTGACAGAGCAAATTTCCCAAACTGCATCTTTTTTTTTTTTCCAGACGATATACTCTGATCATGGTTGTGAAATACTCCATGAGCAAGTTTTGGTAGTCAACGCGCGTTAGTGTCATCTTTCACCTCCCAGCCCAGTAAAGATTACATTGGGAAAAATAGGCATCAACCATCCAGGGAGATTAGGGGATGGAGAGGGGTAGGGTGGGGTTGGGGTGAGGGGCTTATCTGACACAACCCTTATCTCCCAGAATGACATCCTCCGAGGCGGACAACGAAATGACCATTCTTATATTCGACCGGACCTTCCACTCCCCCCTTCCTCCTCTTCGGACTGGCAAAAATACATTTTTTTTTTTCTGTATGAAAGGCCTCTACAGCCTTTTTTTTTATGGACCCTCTAACCCCAGCCCCCCTCTCCCCGCACCCCCCTGTCCCCATACCTGAGGTTTTCAGAATCCCTCCACCTTCACCCCCGCGACACCAGACTGGTAAAAATGTTATTTTGAGGCGGCAGGCGTGAAACCCGCTGACTGTGTGTGTGTGATATATGCCGACATGGTGTTGATTAGTCCCCTAAGAGAACACTGACATTTTGGAAGAGGAGAGAAAAAACTTTACTCCAGTCCCACCCCTACCCCCACCCCCACCCCTCGCTTCTACAAGTGGGGAAGAAAGAGAAAACGTTCTGCTCCCCCACCCCAAACCAAACACCCCACACCTTCACTCTTAGCGATTTTGATGAAGAAGAGAACCGTCTGCTTTCCCCACCCCCAAACCAACACCCCACCCCTTCCCTCTTAGCGCAATTTTGGGAAAGCACAGTCAATTCCACCCTCCCCCCCCCCCCCCCCCCCCCATTTCCCGTACCCCTCCCACCCCCTCCCCCAGGCCCCCATCGCCCCCCCCCCCCCCCCCCCCCCGCCCACTGCCCCCTTCCCGTTTTTGCAAATTTTTCCGCTTCGCTGTAGTTTCATGCGTAAGTCACGTTTTCCCCAGTCACCCAATGAGGGGGGGACCCTTACACTCCCACCTTCATCACACACACACACACACACACCACACACACACACACACACACACACACACACACACACCACACACACACACACACACACTCGAACCCCCCCCCCCCCCCTCCTCTCATGTTACTGATCCGGCCCTGAGCGAGATCTGAACTCACAATCTCTCAGCTGGTATTCTACTACGGAGCCAGTCTAGCGGTTCGGTCCTTGACCTCAAACATCAGCAGCTCTTGTTTTCATACGAGATGCCACGAGTCCTACGATACGAACGTACCGAGAGGTCGTTTTATTTGAGTTTGTGTCTGTCTCTCAGGACACTACTACCATGTTTGTCAGGCATGTATTTGTGGAGATACAAACATACCAAGAGGTAGTGTTTTTATTTGAGTGTGTATCTCTCTGGGCACACTGACCATGTTTATCAGGCATGCCTGTGATTGATGTATTTTCTGATACTGATCTTGTTTCTAAAGTTACCTCTTAATTGTTATGTAGGCCAGGTGGGTATTCAATACATTGGCGGTTTTTGTGTGATATGTGTTTTTCACCTACGCCTGCACACACATACCAGCAGGCACGCACACACACACACACACACACACACACACACACACACACAACACACACACACACACACACACACGTGTGTGTGTAATCTCTCTGTCTCTCTGTCTCTCTGTCTCTCTCTCTCTCTCTCCTCTCTCTCTCTCTCTCTCGTCGGATATCACAATTTTGTGAAAAGACAGGAAAGGAAATTACTACTACTGCTACTATTACCACTGCTACTAATACTACTACTACTACTGCTGCTACTACTACTTACTACTACTACTACTACTACTACATTATTCTGTAGTATGTAATGTCATGTAGGCATATGGGTTTATCTTTCACCATCGTAAGCACCTAGTATAAACCAATATTGTAAGATTCATTGAACACCCTCTTTGACCCCTTCTATGGTTTTCAGTATTCATCAACTATCCCTCAGTTTCAATTGCAATTTGACTCTGTATCCATTTCAGTATTTGCTGCCTCACCAACTTCAGCCGCTCAGCTGGACCAAGTAGTGACCAGACGACGAAGATAAACTCGACACCATCATGGCCGCTCAACACGTGAACTTCTGTGACAGTTCGGACAATGGCAGCTCTCCAGCATACTCGCCGAAGGCGTCCCCGCAGCGATGGTGAGTCTCTGCAAGGGGCGTCACTCTAGCGCTCACACACATACGCACACCCTTCAGAAGACTTATTTGTTCTTAAAAAAAAAAATGAAAAGAAAAAAAAATCTTTCAAAAATCTCCGAGTCAATAAAGCCATTGTTGTGGTTGTGTAAAACAGACCACTGTAATGTGTGTGTGTGTGTGTGTGTGTGTGTGTGTGTGTGTGTGTGTGTGTGGTGTGTGTGTGCGTGCGTGCGTGCGGTGCGTGCGTGCGTGCGTGTGTGTGTGAAAAATGGGGAGGGACGGGACGAACTACACCCTAATCTCGCTCGACCCTGATGTGCTCCAGTTCTCAATGATGTTGCAGATGTCAACGACAACGACAACGACTGCGCCCTTCGGCGTTTTCGCAGCTTGAGTCCACCTGGACGTCGGCTCAAGGCGACGCCGTTTGTAAGACAGAGGCTAGGGAATCAGCAGCTGCCGTACGGAGCGCTCAGGTTCGTTCCTATACGTTTCATGTGTGTTTATGTGTATGACGGGTGTGCGTGAACTTGTATATGCGAGTGGTGTGCGTGCGTGCGTGCGTGCGTGCGTGCATGCGTGCGTGTGTGTGTGTGTGTGTGTGTGTGTGTGTGTGTGTGTGTGTGTGTGTGTGTGTGTGTGTTAAACAATCCCTTATTACTAATTCCCTTGTGCTTCCTAACCCACTTCCTTCCACTTTCTTCTTCCTATTCCCTACTCAACGATCGATAGGAAAAAAAATTACAATATCTTCCAAGATGAAATCAATCGTGTGTTGTGCAGGATTTCGGAATATATACCTAAGTACAACTACCTTTCATCACGTACCTCTGCCTTCAGTCTCCTCTCATATGACGAAGTGAGTTCT
>JADBJO010022915.1:10000-17500 GCA_016801955.1 Conus betulinus
ACGTTAAAGGATAATCTTTCACAAACATGACATTTTTTTCATGGATATTTCTATTTCCATCCAAAGTTGTGTGCGAAATCACAGTTCTAGAGATAGTGGTAGATCGAATCTAATTCGTTATTACAAAAACTACATTTATCGCTCACGACTAGGCCAATTTTCTTTAATATATTATTTGTAACCAATATTCTGTAGCAAATTCTGATGTGGAACCATTTTAATTTTTTACTTCTTTAGAACGACTTGCCAGTGTACCACAGAATTTAACTTTATTTGCCAATTAATGAGTGGTTTGATATTACCGACAAGTGTTTTTCCAACCAGTATATTATGGTATGGTTTTGAGCCTTTTTTAACACTGCTTATCGTTTTTAATCGCTTTCAGATCCTGGTTACGATCATTGTTTGGACAGTTATATTCCTTTTTCAAATATATTCTTTTATCGCTTGAATGGAACTTAGTGTACGTAATTTACTCTCAAGTTCCATTTCTGCCAGAATTCATCACAATTCAGAAAGCTTGCATTATCACCAACAATATCTTTTACTAAGAACACATTCTTGGCAGTCCATGTTGTGAAACAAAAATCATTATTGTTGATTTTAAATTTTATGTTGTGAAAAAGAGGTTCTGATAAAATTTCCTCTTTGCTATCTAAATCTATGTGGCTGGTGAATTTTTCGTAAGCTAAAAATATCTCTTCCAAAAGTAGTTGTATTAACTTTTTATAAACTTTTTAGACCCGTAACAGCGTGTATCGTTTATTTCTGGGCACAATGTTTCGAGTATGTGTTTCCATTTTGAAGTTCCTGAAAGCAGCCTTCTCAACCATGACAACTTCAGCGCATGCTCAAAGGCTTGTATGTCAGGTATTCCTATTCCTCCTTGCTCAACATTTTGCACTGAATATTGTCGTCTTATTATGTCTGTTTTGCCATCCGACACAAATTCGAAGCACATTTTTTGCAGTTGTTTCAACTCATTTTCTGGTGGGTTAGGAGCAGAATCCATAAGAAGATTAATTTTGAAAGAATCAAAGACTTGAGTACCGCAACCCTACCCAAAGGAGTACATGTTCTTTTTGCCCAAATTTTAAACAAAAGTCTTAACTTAAGCAAATTTATCTTTTACGTTAAGTTGGAATACAGTGGGCCTCTCTATGTTACTCTGAATGCATACTTTTATTCCACATCCACTTCGCTTGCCTACACCCAGTGCAGTAGCCAAAGTGGTACACAGAGACAGGTTCTCACTGTTTCATCATAAGTGAGGGTAAGGGTCTGATGGATTTGAGTCCAGGGGGATCAATAGCTTATCTTGTATCAGAGAGTGTAGTTGATCCCTCCTGTGGCTGATGACTGCTCCTCCTGTGTAGACTTGTTGTATGGCTGGGCTGTGGTGTGCCGTCACAACCAGTCTTGCCTGGTGGTTGTTGCATAGCCCTGGTTTAAAGTGTAGCCATGGTGTCTGGCATAACCCTGGTTTTTGGCATAGCCACAGAGTATGGTTCAGCCACAGTTTGTAGCGTGACCACGATCCCAGTTCTGCGATAAAGAGAACTTGGTCTGTTGGTGAGAAGCTGAGTGGCTGGTTTGTCGAGTTCACACATTTACCCTCTTACCTCTCAGAAGAGGTGTGAGAAATCAGCCAGCAATTGTTTACTCTATTTTAGAGTTTCTACTATAACTATCAATCTCCGCTTTTGTCTAAAGGCTGACTTAAGCTTACAGAAGGGTAGGAGACAGTAATACAATGCGACATCAGGGTGAGAGGGTGGGGAGTGTGGGGAAGTTCACATATATTTGAAATCTGTTCCTTGGTTTGGGGTTTGAGTGGGACTGATCAAATGGGTTTGTCAGGCGTTTCATTGCATAGCCCACCCCCACCTCCCCCCACCCCCCGAAAAAAGATTTCTCTCTTGAGAGAAGCTCATACTTGACAATCCAAACTGATCCTAGTCTGTTATGCTTTGGCACTAGCTCTGGGGTCACCAAGACACCGATGGAGCCTCGGAATACATTATTTGGCTCCTGTTGGCCTGTGTCTGGATTGTCAGGCTGGCGTGGGGACGAATTCCCCCTTTGGCTGGATGACCAGTGTTGGCACAGGGGGCAGGAATCGACATATTTCTTTATGTTCTCTGCCATCCCTGTCAGGCCTACGTTGATATGGCCTGTCAAATGGAGTGTATGTCCCACTTCCATTACTCGGGTCCGGTATGTCGCCAGGACCACAAGTTGTGAGTGATCTTTATTTAGCCTACAATACAAAAGACTGTTCCACCTGAAGAATTCACCCTTGTGAGGGGGGTGATGGGTTTTGTGCTGCTTCTCTCAAAGCAAGCAGCTAATGTTGGATCAGCTCGCTGAGCTGCTTTCATCTCCTTTTTAGGAGGTTTGAATTGCTTGGGGTCTTCACCTGCAGTGTGGATACAATGACAGGTTCAGATGGGTTCCCGAGTGTGACATAATGGCCTCCAAGTAGGAGATCATGGATCGGATTGTCCATGACGGCTGCCTTGATCTGTCCCTTGACGTACCTACTGTCAACCATAATTGTGGCAACAGGTAAGGTAGCAGGTGACAGAGTCAGGTCGGCCCCTTGTAAAGGCACTGTCTCCTCGGTGATAGCAGCTGGCTCCACAAGGTAAGCTCTTACTACTGCATCGTATGACAATCCTGAGTCATACAAACAGGTGGCAGATTTGTTATTTACTAACACCTGCTCACTGATGGGTGGTGCAGTGATGTTGTTAGTACCATAGATGGTGGCCACCTCTTTTGACTGTAGACACTACCTGGTACGCAGCAATTGTTTGGAGTCTGGTCCAAAGAATTTTCTGCAGTCTGCAATGTTGTAAGAGGTCATTTTACAGTGTGCACAGAAATGCTTCAGGGACTGACTTACCACTGTGTGGTTTACCAGTTTGTTTCTCACTTTGTGGTGCTTTCTCACTTGGTGGTGGGTTTGGTTTCACGATTGCTGTGAGGGTGGGGGGTTCAAATCCCGGTTTGGCTTGTCACGCATCCTTGTGTGTGAATCTGCTTCATCATGGGTGGTGGATACCTATCAGCTAGCTTGATCAGTGCTAGTGAGGTAGCACCTTGTTCCACCGTGAAAGTTTGCAGGTCAGTGAACATGGTGTCTCGCAGCTGCTCACAGAAGATGAGCTCAGTCAGACCATCAAAAGTCTGTGCTTGGTTTGACAGTGTCAACCATTTTTGGAGATAAGTCGTTAACGTATCTGCTAACTGGCCATAGGTTTCTCCCCTGCTATGCCGTGAGTTTCGAAATTTCTTTTGGTAGGCTTCGGCTGTCAGCTCATAACGGGTGAGTCGGGCTTGTTTGAGAGCATCATAATCAGTTACTTTGTTTGGTGCTAACTTGGCATACACATCATAAACAGCACCTCTAGCTCTGAGACCTTGTGCTAGTTTGATGTTATGCTTTTCTGGGTCTAGGCCAAATTCATTTGGCAATCTTTCAAACCAGTGTGAGTATGCGTCAGTACTTTCCGTGTTCTCATTGAAAGGATCCAAAGAAAACGACATTGCCAGAATTTGGATGGGAGGCTGAGAATTGTTACTGGCTGTATCGAAAGAACTATCATTCTCAGCTGATTTGTCAATCTTTCTGAGTGCAAGTTCATGTTTCTCTTACTTTACTGCGTTCTCCAGCTTCTCGGATTTTGTTGTGCTCTGCCTGTCCTAGTTCCCTTAATAATCTGTTTCGCTCTTCAGCTTCATGAGCTTCTTTTGCTGCTTCATGCTGTCTGAAGTTTTGACGCCTTTTGGTATCTAATTCAAGCTGTTTTAATTTCCTGGTCTCTTCTGTGGCCTTCCCGCCTCCTTTTCAAATTGTGTAATCACAAATGAGACTAAATCGTGACCAGAGAGGCCTAGGGATTCTCCCCACTCTTTGATCTCCCGTCTAAGTTTCACTGATTCAGCCATGATAATGAACTATTATACAATTCTTAACAATCAAAGACCAATTCTTAGCAATCAAATAGCACTAAGTACAACAAAAGCAAATAATCACACAATGTGATATCAAAATGAATTGATTACGACATTAACCACACACACACTCTTATAATTTGCTAAGCACAATACTCATACACACAACAAACATAAAAGTTTTCCTGCTGGACTTCAACTCAATCAGCCTATTTGCTCTAAATTCTTCTATTTATACATATATACATATACATATATCTGTTACATACAAATATATGTGTGTGTGTGAGTTGGGTGGATGGGTGTGAGCGCGCCTGCGTGTATCTCTCTCTCTCTCTCTCTCTCTCTCTCTCTCTCTCTCTCTCTCTCTCTCTCTCTCTCTCTCTCTGTGTGTGTGTGTGTGTGTGTGTGTGTGTGTGTGTGTGTGTGTGTGTGTGTGTGTGTGTGTGTGTGTGTGTGTGTGTGATTTTGCTCTGTCTGTCTGTCTGTCTGTCTGTCTGTCTGTCTCTGTCTTTGTTTGTCACTCTCTGTGGCTCTGTCTGTCTGTCTGTCTGTCTGTCTGTCTGTCTGTCTCTGTCTTTGTTTGTCACTCTCTGTGGCTCTCTCTTCCTCTCTATTTGTCTGTCTCTTTCCCTCTCTCTCTCCCTTCCCCTCCCCCCCCCCCCCCTCTCTCTCTCTCCTATCTATCCCCTCACTCCCTCTCTCGCACTCTCTCTCTCTCTCTCCCCCCTCTCTCTTTTCCTTTCTCTCTCTCTCTGACTGTCTCTGTCTCTCTTCCCTTCTCTCTCTCTCTCTCTCTCTCTCTCTCTCTCTCTCTCTCTCTCTCTCTCTCTCTCTCTCTCTCTCTCTCTCTCTGTGCAGACGAACTCTGTGCTGCATACGCAGCAGAAGGTAATCCGCCATGATGAACAGACAACACACCATGATAAATAGACAACACACCACGCCATGATAAACAGACAACACGCCATGATAAACAGACAACACGCCACGATAAACAGACAACACGCCATGATGAACAGACAACACGCTATAATGAACAGACAACACACCACGCCATGACAAACAGACAACACGCCACGATAAACAGACAACACGCTATGATAAACAGACAACACGATATGATAAACAGACAACACGCCATGATGAACAGACAACACGCCATGATGAACAGACAACACACCATGATAAACAGACAACACACTATGATAAACAGACAACACACTATGATAAACAGATAACACGCTATGATGAACAGACAACACGCTTTGATGAACAGACAACACACCATGATAAACAGACAACACACTATGATATAACAGACAACTCGCCGCTGTGCTGTGGTCTGTCAGTGCAGTCTGAATGCTCTGTGCGCTGCTGACAGACACAGAGCATAACCACACTGCACCCTCTGTCTCTGCTTATCTGTCTAATTCCCTCCCCCACCCTCTCTCTCTTTCCTTCCTTCTCTCTCTCTCTCTCTCTCTCTCTCTCTCTCTCTCTCTCTCTCTCTGTCTGTTTCATAATGTTATTACTGATAAATGGTATAGAATTCATTATGCAAGATTCAGGCTACGAAGTTTTAGGATTCAATGCAAACAAAAAATGTTTCGAGTGAGGAACGTCTACAGAATCACCATGCCCTTTATGTGGATTCACTACTGACAATGAAAAGCACTTTTTATTTCAACGTGCTGCATACAGTGAAGTACGCGTAAAAGGTTTATTTTTCACTTTGGATGTTTTTGAAAGGCAAGATGTTGCTTCTTTGTTGTCATCTGATGACGATGGTATGATCAGATCAGTTGCTATGCTCATTGCAGAAGCAATGAAAATCAGACAGAAGCATTCTTGATAATATTGTATTTAATAATAATTAAAAAAAAAGTACCCAATCCTGGAAAATACAAATGAAAACAGGTGGAGGAGTTCAGTAATGTAGTCATCACCTGACTGACTGAATGGTCGAATCAATCATTAATATCACGTTTTTTTCCTTTCTTTTTGTATGTTTGTTGCTATTGTTGTGGTTGTTGTAATGTTAGAGTATTCGTGTCTGCGAGGATATCCGAAGATTCTGTTCAACTTAAAAAAATGTTTTGCTTGTTTTGATTTGATTGATCATTGGGAATAACTGTATAGTATTGTTTGTAACAAAATGAAGAGGAATGTGTTATTACCCTGAAACCTCCCTTGTCATCAGACCTTTTGTAATGACAGTAAGATATCAAAGTGTCAAAAGTGTCTCTCCCTCAGCGTGTGTTGTCTCTCTCTAGTAGTGGTAACTGTTGCTCTTTTTGTTGTATAATCATATCATCATCACTAATATAGTAGAATAAATAAACTCCCAGTTCTCATCCTCGTCTTTTTAATTTACACTTTGATGTTTGTTTTTTTTTTGTGGGTTGTAAATCGATGCAATAAAAGCACACCTGTATCTGACATGAAATAATGTGATTTTTTAAAAAGAGTGCGCCTATATTTCTACGTATATGTCAGTGAGTATCATGATGTGTGGTGTGTGTGTGTGTGTGTGTGTGTGTGTGTGTGTGTGTGTGTGTGTGTGTGTATGTGTGTGTGTGTTCACAATGAATTTTTTTCCCCACGGAAATTACGTTCGTCTTCCCTTTTTCTATTTGCGGGCTACTTAAAGGGAAATAATTGCCTTATTTACGGTTAGTTAAAAAGTTCTGTCCCTTGATCACGTAACCAGTCCTTCAAAGGTGAATAGTAAGAAATCTTGGTTCTGTGAACCGCAATGTGCCCGCTTCAGTGCCGTTTTGAGAGAGAGAGAGAGAGAGAGAGAGAGAGAGAGAGAGAGAGAGAGAGAGAGAGAGAGAGAGAGAGAGAGAGAGAGTGTGTGTGTGTGTGTGTGTGTGTGTGCGTGCGTGCGTGCGCGCGCGCGCGTGCGTGCGTGCGTGCGTGCGTGCGTGCGTGCGTGTGTGTGTGTGTGTGTGTGTGTGTGTGTGTGTGTGTGTGTGTGCACTGCATATGAGTACACATGCTTTCGGTGCATTTTCTCTCTCTCTCTCTCTCTCTCTCTCTCTCTCTCTCTCTCTCTCTCTCTCTCTCTCTCTCGTCAGACGTATGTAGTTGTGTGGTTTTTGTGTGCGTAGGTGCATGCAAATGTGTCTAAGCGTATTTTTCTGTGTGCATAGGTGCATGCATCCGTGTGTGTTTGTGTGTGTGTGTGTGTGTGTGTGTGTGTGTGTGTGTGTGTGTGTGTGTGTGTGTGTGTGTGTGTGTGTGTGTGTGTGTGTGTGTTGGTTAGAGGACAATTGTACAAGTAAACCTCAAAATGATAATCGAAGACTTTATTACAGATCATGAATCCCAAAAGAAAAAAAAGTTTTTCTAATCAAATCGTTTCCATTAAACGCAAACATTTATTTATGAGAAGAAAACAAAACAAAACAACAAAAAAAAGAAAAAGCAACAACCAGCAGTAGGTAGATGTAAGGCAAGACGAAAAAGAACAAAATCATCAATAGACAGACGCAAGACAAACTTAAGAAACCGAGAAGCACCAGCCGCCGTGGT
>JADBJO010022915.1:22500-27237 GCA_016801955.1 Conus betulinus
GTGTGTGTGTATGTGTGCGTGGTGCAGGGGGGGGGGGGGGGGGGGGGTGCGGGGGGGGGGGGGGATGGGGGGGGGAGGAAGGAATGATGTGTGTGTGTGTGTGTGTGTGTGCACGCGCGCGCGCATGCATATGTGCATATGTGCGTGCATGTGTGCATGTATCCGTGCATGTGTGCCTGCATGCGTGCGTGCGTGCGTGTGTCCATTCTTCAATTCCTGTCCATCCACAAATGGTACAGCCCCCTCCGATTTCACACAGGTCACACTGTTGTTTTGTCGCCTGCGTCCTGCGTACCCTGTTGTGCCTGTGTGCCCATCTTCAGAATACCTTCATACACACTTGTGTTCAGACAGTGCTGTAAGGGCACCTGCTTTACTTCAAACGTCCTTGACACACATTGAGTGATCATGTCAAAAGACAATAAATACAGGGCATCGATGCTCACATGCATCCAGAGTGGATTCCAGGTGAGTTCTACTTTCCCGGTGAAGGATTGAAAAAATAGCCACCGCCGTAGACAGCATTGTCCGAGAAAGCCAAGTGGGGCTTGCCTCTGCTCTGTGGCACAGCTATGGACACTTGCACTGCCTGACCTGCACACACACACACACACACACACACACACACACACACACACACACACACACACACACACACACACACACACACGCACGCAAATGCATGTCTTCAGTCTACTCTCCTCCACTCCACTCCATCCCACCTACACTCCACTTTAGCTCCACTCCACTCCACCCCACTCCATTCTACTCCACTTCATCCCACTCCAGTCCAGTCCAGTCCAGTCCAGTCCAGTCCAGTCCACTCCACTCCACTCCATCCCACTCCACTCCACTCCACTCCATCCCACTCATCTCCATCCCACTCATCTCCATCCCACCCCACTCCATTCCACTCACTCCATCCCACTCATCTCCATCCACCCCCCCACACCACTCCACTCCACTCCACTCCACTCCACTCCACTCCACTCCACTCCACTCCACTCCACTCCACTCCACTCCACTCCACTCCACTCCACTCCACTCCACTCCACTCCACTCCACTCCACTCCACTCCACTCCACTTCATCCCACTCCACGCCACTCCACTCCACTCCACTCCACTTCACTTCACTCCACTCCAGCCCACTCCACTCCACTCCACTCCATCCCACTCCCACGCCACGCCACTCCACTCCACTCCACTCCACTTCACTTCACTTCCACTCCATCCACTCCACACCACTCCACTCCACTCCCACTCCATCCCACTCCACTCCACTCCACTCCACTCCACTCCACTCCACTCCACTCCATCCCACTCCACGCCACTCCACTCCACTCCACTCCACTCCACTCACTCCACTCCATCCCACTCCACTCCACTCCACTCCACTCCACGCCCTCCACTCCACCACTCCACTCCACTCCACTCCACTCCACTCCACTTCATCACACTACACTCCATTCCACTCCACTCCATTTCACTCCACTCCATTCCATTCCAGTTCATCCCACTCCACTCCATTCCACTCCATTCCACTCCACTCCACTCCATTCCACTTCATCCCACTTCACACCATTCCACTCCACTCCATTCCACTCCACTCCACTTCATCCCACTTCACACCATTCCACTCCACTCCATTCCACTCCACTCCACTTCATTCCACTTCACTTCATTCCACTCCACTCCATTCCACTCCTCTCCATTCCACTTCATTCTACTTCACCCCTCTCCACTTCATTCAACTCCTCTCCATTCCATCATTCCACTCCTGTCCATTTCACTTCATTCCATTCCACTTCATTCACTTCATTCCATTCCACTTCATTCCACTTCATCCCAATCCACTTCATTCCATTCCACTTCATTCCACTCCTCTCTATTCCACTTCATTTCACTCCACTTCATTCCACTCCACTCCATTCCACTCCTCTCCATTCCACTCCACTGCATTCCACTCTGCTTCATTCCACTCCACTTCATTCCATTCTACTTCATTCCACTCCACTTTATTCCATTCCACTTCATTCCACTTCATTTCATTTCACTCCACTTCATTCCACTTCATTTCATTTCACTCCACTTCATTCCCGTACACTTCATTCCACTTCATTCCACTTCATTTCATCCACTTCATTCCACTTCACTCCATTCCACTCCACTTCATTCCACTTCTTTTCATTCCACTCCACTTCATTCCACTTCATTTCATTTCACTCCAATTCATTCCACTCCACTTTATTCCACTCCACTTCATTCCACTTCATTCCACCTCATTCTACTCCACTTCATTCCATTCCACTTCATTCCACTCCATTTCATTCCACTTCATTTCACTCCACTTCATACCACTCCACTTCATTCCACTCCATTCCACTCCACTTCATTTCACTCCACTTCATTCCACTCCACTCCATTCCACTCCACTCCATTTCACTCCACTCCATTCCACTCCACTTCATCCCACTTCACTCTTCCTTTATTCCACTTCCTGCCATAGGTGAAAAGCCATAGCCAGAGAAGACAAAGTTGGGTGACGAAACATAGCAATGGAAGACAAAGCTGGATGACGACATACAGCAAAAGAAGACAAAGCTAGATGACGGCATACAGCAATGAAAGACAAAGCTAGGTGACGACATACAGCAGTGGAAGACAAAGCTAGGTGATGATAGTCAGCAATGGAAGACAAAGCTAGGTGACGACATACAGCACTGGAAGATAAAGCTAGGTGACGACAAAAAGCAATGGAAGACAAAGCTAGGTCATGACATACAGCAATGGAAGACAAAACTAGGTATTGACATACAGCAATGGAAGACAAAGCTAGGTGACGACATACAGTAATGGAAGACAAAGTTAGGTGACGACAAACAGCAATGGAAGACAAAGCTAGGTGACGACATACAGCAATGGAGACAAAGGTATATGACGACATACAGCAGTGGAAGACAAAGCTAGGTGACGACATACAGTAATGGAAGATAAAGCTAGGTGACCTCATACAGCAACGGAAGACAAAGCTAGGTGACGACATTCAGCAATGGAAGACAAAGCTAGGTGACGACATACAGCAATGGAAGACAAAGCTAGGTGACGATATACAGTAATGGAAGACAAAGCTAGGTGACGACATTCAGCAATGGAAGACAAAGCTAGGTGACGACATTCAGCAACGGAAGATAAAGCTAGGTGACGACATACAGCAGGGAAGACAAAGCTAGGTGACGACATACAGCAGTGGAAGACTGTCACGGACGGTCGCCAGCCTACTTAGCCTTGCTTTAGCAGTGTGAAACCACCCTTAGCAGTGTCTGCTGGTTTCACACGAGACTGTCACCATTTGGCTGTCAGTGGAAGGGCTTGGCGTGTGCTTTCCGTGTATTTATTTTTTTTTTTTTTCCTGCATCCCCCCCACTGCATTTTTCTTTTCCACTTCTTGTATTGGGTGACAGGAGTGTGGCTGAGCGGTTTTGTGCTGCCTGCACGTGTTTTTCGTTATGTTTGTGTGTCAGTACAGTTTAACTCTGGCGGAGAGGTAGTGTTCACGAGTTCAGGGTTGGAGGAAGGAGGCAAGAGAATGAAGTGGCACTCGGATTTCAACGTTGAGTCGAGTGGGATCGCTGTCCCAGTGCAGTGGTATTACCTTTGTCTGCTTCGGTGCAGATCAGCGGCTGGTCCTTAACCTTTTTGGGTAGGAGGAAACCGCTGCGTGTTTGGGGGAATCTCTATTCCCAACCACTGGCACATCTTCCCTTTGGTCGCCCCAGACCGGTTTCCCTTGGTGGGGAACGGCTGAACAGCCCCTGGGTTCTTCGCTGGGCCAGGAGCTGACCAGCATATCTACCTCTTCATCTCCCCCTTTCACCCGCCGTTTTGGCCGGATCCACCTCTGGACACCCCTGGAGGTCTGTCACGTCCACCCCTCCCATCTTCTGGAACTGACGACGTGGGACCGGGACTTCTTCAACGCTGCTGTTCTGGCTGATCCATGTGGCCCTGGATGTGGGACAATTTAGAGCTGACCGTGTGTCGCAGGAACTCAGACTTGGGTGATGTCTAAGTGTATTCGTGTTTGTGTTGTGTTGCCGTGGACGTGGGACTGAAATAGGAGTGAATTACATGCAGGCTGGCATGGTTGACGAGGAAATGAAGTCTGGCTGTTTGGAGTGACTGAGTGGAAATGGTTGTGATTGCTTTGGTGGTGTGAAGGTTTTTTGACCTGTCTTGAATCTTATTTAGTAGTCTGTCTCTCCCTATCGTTCTTCTTTCATTATGAAATTCTTTAATAGTTGGGCTGGTAGTGGGAGTCCCGGGGGGAGGGAGGTTTTGCTTTTCTTGGGCTTTTGGGTATTTTGTTCCGCAGCTAACTTAGAACTGATAGTTCTCTCCCCTCTTCTTTACCATTCTATTCTTACTTGGTCTCTCCTCTGTCTTCAGTCTTCTTTGGTTAGGCCTCTCTCCCCATATGGAATGAATGAGTATTGTCGATTTATAATTAATAAACTGTTATTGTCTTTGTAAATCCTTGGGTGGTCTGGTTGAGTGAGTGTTTGGGTGTTTGCTATCAGTTATTGCCAGTGTCGAATTTTCCCCTTTGTCTTTCCCTCCCTTACAAGGTCCTTAACCTTGACATCTTGGTGGAGATGCGGGGGTGTCCGTCCGTTTCCGTGTTGTAGTATAGTGTTTCGTACTCCGCTAGTTTCCGCCTTCTCTCTTCCGTGCGGCCT
>JADBJO010022916.1:0-5000 GCA_016801955.1 Conus betulinus
ATCGCACACGGACGAAGGAGGGGAGCAAAAAAAACAAGGCACAACACGAGATGGCAGCCATCCCAACAGATCAGTTGCTTTGACGACGGTTCAAAACCAGCAGAAGAACATCCGTTTGCTCGCATGATTTCACACTGTCCCTTTTGAGCTGTCGTTTTCAAGTACCCTGTTTTTAAAACGTGTGTTCCACTGGCATTTCTGGCTCGTTTCGGTTCGACGCTGACCGCCTTCTTTTTTCAGTCCTTCTCGTATTAAAGAACTTGCCATTGCTGAACAGTAATGATATATTACGATGGTATACTAGAAAGGACAGCGTCTACTGACGTTTTGGTTAGTGAGTCTGCTATGAAAAACATTTTTTTTTTTAATTCAGATATTCGGACTCGCTCAATCAAAACAAAAGTAACAATACACTCCATACCGCCATCACCGGAAGTAAATTTCCCCGACGGCTCCCGAAACGGCCCAGTCCGCAAGTTCACTAAAGCGGCTGACACCCGAGCTTCCCGCCCGTCTTCGGAAGTACCGGTCGAACCCGATCCCAAACGTAGCGTCTGTCATAGTAAACGTACATCTCAAACGGACTTCGGCATCCAGTTAAACCCGACCGTTCGAGATATACACCGTGATCTATTCGAAACGGACAGTTAGTATCCTCCAACCAATCAACGCTCAGCATTGAGCCAACACCCTGGCACAAGGGAAAAAATGGCGTCGTCCAGCAAGGCGGTCAGACTGTCCGATTCGGAGACCAAACATTTGATTGAATTGTACCAAGGCCATGATGTGCTTTGGAATGTCAACTCAAAAAATTATAAGAATCTAGTTCATTGAAGCAGTTGGCCGTTTCACCGCCCGCCCCCCCCCCCCCCCCCCTGCCCTCTCCCCCTCCTCCCTTCCCGCCTCTCCGTTTACTACCAGGTCTCTGGTCTGGGTGAGTCCTCTTTCTTCTTCTTCTTCTGCGTACGCAGGCTGATACTCCTGCGGACACCTCGCCTACTTATGTACAGGTCAAGTATTACTCCCATCTACCCTACAAGGGAATCCCTCTACCCTACAAAGGGAGTGGAGTTTTTGGTGTGCATGACCGTTTTTTTTTTTAACCCTGCCATTAAGGCAGCCATACTCCATCTTCGGGGAATGAGTGAAGTCAAAACCTTCAGTAAATATAGTTTGAAAGTGAGGTGGACCGCAGGGCCAAAGTGAAACAAATTTTTAAAAAATAATTTCAGTAAGTACTACGCCGGTTAACATGACAAAATTGAAATTTTAAGACGAAACCGACGCATTTCGGACTTCTTCGATCGCTCTTCTTCAAGGCAGATGAGATCATTCAGGACAATGACAACGAAGAACGACAAGCAATCACAAAGAAACCAAACCGCACCAGCGAACACGTTTTGTTTTCATTGTCCCTGAACGTTGTTATGTCTTGCCTGAAGAAGACCTAAGGAGGTCGAAACGCGTCCGTGTTTTTGTCCTTGTAAATTTGTTTGTCCATGTTAACCCCGGTGGAGTTACTTTAAAATTGCTGTTAACTTCAGTGAATGTGTTTGAACTCTGACATGAAGGATTTGTTTCAAACTTTTGCTATGGGGGACCATTGGGAAGTTCAGCTGACTGTTTTATTTTGGTGAAAGTGCTGCATGCCATCGTGTTTTGTGTGGTTCTCGTTCATCATTTTTACTATATGTCCTCCTCCTCTTTGCCCCCCCCCCCCCCCCCCCCCCCCCCCCCCCCCCCCCCCCCGAAGGCTGTCACAGGATGAATCTAAATCGTGTGTGTGTGTGTGTGTGTGTGCGTGTGTGTGTGCGCTCCGCGCAAGCGTGCGCTATCCGGGCGCTACTGCCTTCCTGATGAAAGCTATTATAGCCGAATATTTTTTTTTTAACAAATATGTTGTTTATGACTGCGAGTGCAAGTCCTCTCTCTCTCTCTCTCTCCTCTCTCTCTCTCTCTCTCTCTCTCTCTCCTCTCCCTCTCTCTCCAGCCGTTTTCATTTTATGTATTTTGTATAGTAAGTCTTTGTGGGTTGTTGTTTTTTCCTTTTTAATTATCTTTTGTCTTAGAGTGTGGTTGTCTTGTATTTACAAACCAGTTCGGTAACGTGTGTGCGTCCGCGCGCGCGCGTGTGGTGGTGTGTGTGTGTGTGTGTGCGTGTGTGTGTGCATGTGGCGTATTGTTGCAGGGTGTGTTCATTGTGTATGTGTGTGTTGTGCATTGTTTTGGTACGTGCGTGCATGTGTATATGTAACTGTGTGCATATATGCATAGGTGCTCTTGCTTGTGTACGCGTACATGCCTGCGTGAGAGAGAGAGAGAGAGAGAGAGACGAGAGAGACGAGAGAGGAGAGGAGAGAGAGATCGCGCGCGCGCAAATGCGTGCATGTGTGCGTCCAGGTGGGCGGGAGTGTTTGTGCAAGCGCGTGTGTGTGGGTGTGTGTGTTTGTGAGTTTGTGTGTGTGTGTGGGCGTGTGTGTGTGTGTGTGGTGTGTGTGTGTGTGTGTACATGGTTCGTGCGTGCGTGAGTGCGTGCGTGTGTGTGTCTGTCTTTCTGTCTGTCCTGCGTTCATCCGCAGCATGTGGCGACTGAGCGAGTACTCGTCTTTCAGCTGTTAAACCACTCTTTCTTAAACGCCATCCATGCCTTCCTTCTGCCCCCTGCCTTCCCCGTCCCTTCTTCTCGTCTTTCCCCAGCGGTCGGCGCCCCTTTGATGTGTCGCCGTCTCCGCTTGTAGTCGCCTGCAACACGCACCTCCAAAGGTCAGATAACCCAGGCGAGAGGAAGCTCCGGAGGATCCCCCCCCCCCCCCCCCCCCCCCCCGAAGGGAGATCAATCACGACAAACTAGGGACGGGTGATCTCCCCTGTTGTTTCTGGCCGCTGACAGGCCTCCATTGATTACGACGGCAACGGGATAATTAACTTCATCGACTTGGCTTAAGAAAGGCTTAGGGAAATGAGTTCGCAGCGCGTCCACGAAAGAGTTAAAGGGCAGATAAGTTTGTAGCTCATGTAAGAACGAGTGAGGGACACGGGGTTGGTTGTAGTGCATGGAAAGAGTTTAGGGGAAATGGATGTGTAATGCATGTAAGAAAATATAAAGAGTGTAAGCTCATGATGCATTGAAGACCATATAAAAAGAAACACCTGAAAGACAAATTTGGGAGTCACGGAAGAAAACAGGCAAGTATATCAACAATTCATCTGAGAAGAAAAAGAAAGGAAAACGAGGTGCTAGTCTATCACATATGAAGGGGGAAAAGTTGTTAATGCATATGAAAAAAAAAAAAAACAGTGGGGAAGGATGTTGGTAGTCTTGTTAGTTTATCTACGAAGAGTTTGAAAAGAAGTTTGTTGAACGTCCAAACAAAACAAACAAATCGTTCAGGAAATAGTTGTAGTCCATCTAAGAAAGCGTTAGAGAAATCAGTTTGCGCAGTGTGTAACAATGGCGGCGGGGAAACGGAGGGGGTGGGCGTGGTAAGGGCAGGAGGTACTTACAGCCCCCACCCCCACCCCAAACCTTCATAAAAGATATTGTAAAAGAGGGACCAGACTACATTCTGCTCCACCCCCCCCCCCCCCCCCCCCCCCCTCTCCCATACTGCTTGAAGCCGAAAACTGTGGACTGGCCATGCTTTCGATGAGCACCCCCATCGCCCACGTTTTTACAGTTGTTCGGAAGATGTGAGAAGGCTCCCTTTAGAGAAAAAATTAGAGAGAAAAAACAACACACGCAAACAAACAACACACACACACACACAAACAAACCCCGTCTCCTCCCACCTCAACTTTACAAGCATTTTGGACACCCATTCCCTCGTTACTATCCTTGAACCCACTTTTATAAAAAGAAAATTAGGAGACTGCCGTTATGTCAGTTCAGACCCCCTACCCCATCCACCCCCATCCCCTCCATGCGAAACTTTTCCGACGTCATTTGTAAGAAAGGGTAAGGGTAATGATGCATTTGCTGTGGACCACAAGAAAGCATTCTGAAAGTTGCAAGTTAGCTGTTCATATCAGAAAAGAAGGAAAGAAGAAAGAACTTCGTATTCATGTAAGACATAGGGAACTACGTTTGTCTGTCCATGTCAGGCAGTGAAAGGGAAGTAATGTTGTGAACCAGCCCAGAAATGCTCTGTTCAGAAAACGTCTGTAACCAAGATAAGAAACTGCGTTGGCTCTGTCTGTCTGTTTACCCGGAGTTACGGTTGCTTTGGCTGAAATGTGAAACGTGAAACCCCAAACATGAGTTTGTCCTTCTGAGTTGGACTTCGTATTCGAGCACATGGCTCAAATCTCCTGATCAACACAGCAGGTGTTCGTATCTCTCGGTCCTGGTGGACACTGGGAAGTGGGGTGAAACGAAGTGATACGGGTGTGGCTGCGGAATGGGAGCTGGAATGAAGGACGTGGCAGTACTCCCTCAGATTTCGGTTTGGCGTTAGACCCCACTGCGACACGGGGCTGGGCTCTTTGGTGTTTGGGGGAGATCGAGGCATCTCTCTCTCTCTCTCTCTCTCTTTCTCTCTCTCTCTCTCTCTCTCTCTGTGTGTCTCTGTCTCTGTCTGTCTGTCTGTCTGTCTCTCTCTCACTCTCTCTCTCTCTCTCTCTCTGTTCAAATTGGTGTATGTCCGGTGCATGGGGAATCATGGTATTTGTTGTGTAGATTGCCTAGTTGCATCGCTGTTAGATTCTTCGGATCTGTTTTTTCTTCTTTCCTGTCTTTTAATTTAAATTCAGATTTTCTACCATTTTTTTCCATACGATATTTTAACACTTCTTTTTCTCTCTTACGTATCAGTGTTGATCATGCAATCCACCGATGTGTTTATAGTTGTTGAATTTTATGTCACTTGAGCGCATTATAAGCATTTGCTTGTTGTTGCTTCAGTTCAGTAGTTTGTTTTTGTACACATCTGTTCAAGAAAGTAATGCTTTAAAAAAAAAAAAAAAAAGGACGTGGCAGAAATGCTGTTGAGAGGGCTTGGAAT
>JADBJO010022916.1:10000-15000 GCA_016801955.1 Conus betulinus
GCCACCTTAATATGCCATTAGTTTTAGAAGCTACCACTGTCACAGACTAGCTTAGTGCCACCTTAATATGCCACTAGTTTAGTAGCTACTACTACTGTCACAGACTAGCTTAGTGCCACCTTAAGTTGCCACTAGTTTAGTGGCTACCACTGTCTCAGACTAGCTTAGTGCCACCTTAATATGCCATTAGTTTAGAGCTACCACTGTCACAGACAAGCTCAGTGCCACCTTAATATGCCATTAGTTTAGAAGCTACCACTGTCACAGACAAGCTCAGTGCCACCTTAAGATGCCACTGATTTAGCTACCACTGTCATAGACTGCTTTTGTTGTTTTGTTTCGTTTTTAGGATAATTTTTTTTTTTTTCGATAGTCCCGTGCTGACGTTTAAAATTTTTTTTAAATCATTTTATTCCAGTTTTTTTTTGTTTCCTTTCCTTTCCTTTCAATTTAGTTTATTTCATTTTATTTCATTTCAGTTTTGTTTTGTTTATTTAGGTGTTTATTTATTTATTGGGGGGGGGGGGGGGGGGGGGGGGGGGGGGGGGGGGGGGGGGGGGGGGGGGGGGGGGGGGGGGGGGGGGGGGGCTGTGTGAGTTCGACGGTCCACGAAGAGAACATCGTGTGAGGTCGGCTGGCCCCATAACGATTAAGAACTTCGAACCGGACCTTACATACCTGTCGATTGGTTCCCGCCCCCCCTCCCCCTGGACTGCCGAGGCTCTCATTGGATAAACATTGGGTTGTCGGTGTATGTATACAGGGAGAGCTGAACTGAGTGACAAAGGGAGGAATGTCACCACCGGGGAGGACGGGGGTGGGGGAGGGGGGTGAAGGTGGTGGTGGTGGTAGGGGGGGGGGGGGGGGAGGGGGGGGGGGGGCACGGAAACTAAGCCAGCTCCAGAAACCAGAAAGGAAGGCAGAAAAGTAGGTGGCACGGCAGAAACGTCAGCCGGTCCCCCTAAAAGGGAGGGAATTAACAAGCGTCAATGAGAAAGTCTTGCATAAGGTTATACGGTGTCTTGTGGAAGGAGGCTCTTTGAAGGGGGGGGGGGGGGGGGGGGGGGGGAGCATGTTCACGTCTTAGAAGTTTTGTTTTGTGTGTTTGTTTGTTTGGTTGTCTTGTTTCCCCCTGGACTTTTCCTTTCCCCCCTATCCCCATTCCCCCCCCCCCCCCCCCCCCCACCACATTTTCTCCTATCGACCCCTCCTCTACAGTGCCAGACGGTCGGTGTAAGTGTGTTCTATTGGCTCATTCAGAATTACAAGAAGTGCAAGAATTGTTATTCTTTCAGATTACTCGCAGCACCCCTCTGCTTCCTCTCCCTCCCTTCCTCCCCCACCCACCCCCTTTTCGTCCTCGTCTGGAGAGATGATGAAATGAACTATTGATTTATTCATTTATTCAGAGGGAGACAGACAGAGAGACAGACAGATAGACAGGCAGACAGGCAGAGAGAGAGAGAGAGACAGACAGACAGACAGACAGACAGAGAGACAGATTAACAGACATAGAGGAGAGACAGACAGACAGGCAGGCAGAGGGAGAGAGAGAGAGAGAAGGGGGGACGGGGGGGGGGAGGGGGGGGGGGATTAGCGGCCAGAAGAGGGTAAGGGCAGGCGAAAGGGGAACAGCAGTTGGTGGGGTAGGGTGGGAGTGTGGACGGAAAGAGAGAGAGAGAGAGAGAGAGAGAGAGAGAGAGAGAGAGAGAGAGAGAGAGAGAGGAGAGAGAGAGAGAGAGACTGCTGGAAAGATTAGTTTTCTTGAACAGGACCTCATCAGCTCAGAAACAGTTGTTCCTTTTTGAAGGATGACGTAGTCGTTCAGGAGGGGGGGGGGGGGGGGATTATGGAGACAGGGGCAAAAGCGTCAAGACAAGGTGTGTTAATTTTGTTGTTGTTGTTGTTGTTGTCGTTGCTGTTGTTGTTGAGAAGCTCTTCTCAAATAAAAGCGACGAGGGACAGCAAAGTTGGTAAAATATTAATGTGAAGACAGTTCGGGAAGCGAAAAGCAAGCAAAGAAAGAAACAAAAGTAGGAAGGAGGACAGTTGACATTCCCCCTACCCCCTTCTCTCCCTTCCTCTCCCCACCTCCCCCCATCTTTCATGCCCCTTCACTCCCCCTTCCTCCATTCTTCATGCTTCATGTCAGTGACAGTACCCTCTCGCCGCTCATCCTGGTCCTTCACCGTACACACACAGCCACCCGTACCCGCTTATTCCATGAGCAGCATCAGCATCGGCAATCCACAGGGAGCAACGGAGGTCAGGTCGTCGTAAGGTCACCTTCTAGAGGAGACGCCGCCTTGCTTCTGAACCAGCATGCCCCAGCGTCTGTTGATGATCTTTCCTACTAACCAGCGGTCGCTTTGTTGCGTGGAGTTTGGGAGCGAGAGAGCGCTTCCTTCAAGAGAGCTCCTCCATCAGCGCCCATTGGGATGCTGGGGACTCTTTCAGCACGCACGCACGCACGCACGCACGCACGCACGCACGAACGCACGCACGCACGCACACACACACACACACACACACACACACACACACACACACACACACACACACACACACACACAGAGGCACACATCATTCCATCCTCTGCCTTCTGAGAGTTTTGTGGTAGTATCTTCCTCTTTTCTAAGACTGTCTGTCTTTGTTTTGTGTTGTTGTTGTTGTTGTAATTTTTGTCTTTCTTGAATGTTTTCTATTGTTTCTCCAGCTTTTGTGGGCAGTGGTTCTGGAAACTCTTTTACGCTTTGTTTTGTTCACAAGCTGTGACATGCATGAGGTGTGTGTGTGTGTGTGTGTGTGTGTGTGTGTGTGTGTGTGTGTGTGTGTGTGTGTGTGTGTGTGTGTGTGTGTGTGTGTGTGTGTGTGCCGTACGCGCGCGCGTGCGTGCGTGCGCGCATCTGTGCGATGTGTAAATGTCATCAAAATACGTTTTTTATTCATATGTGTACCATTTGTTATTTGGATTTATATCATGTTCAAAACAACAACTACAAATAAAAGGAGAACTGTTTACTTAAAAAAAAATGAATCTAATGAATGAAGACGACGAAAATGCTGATGCATTTTTGGTCTGACAACGTGCGTGCTTTCAAAACAAATCTCGACAGTAACCAGGCCTGAGAGATACAGACACCTGCAGTGTTAGTCAAGACATTTAAGCAGCAGAGACCCCATCCACTCAGTGTGAAGCGCGATTGTGTGAGATTCCAGTCTTTGAATCCAGAATGCATTCAACAGCTCTTGGTAAGATCCGATCAGGAATATAAAAACTTAATTCCAATAAACATGCATTTGGGTGGATTCGAACTACAGACTCACAGACTGCATCCGGCTATGATTAACCACTGAAACATGCTTTGGTAGCTGTTCATGATTTGTTGCAGATGCTGCTCAGAAAATTAAAAAAAAAGAATTAAAGATTACTTGTTGAGGAAACAGTTCGCAAAAGCGGAAAATAGAATCGTCTGGGTGGTAACATCTTTGATGGTGAGAGAGAGAGAGAGAGAGAGAGAGAGAGAGAGAGAGAGAGAGAGGACGAAGGACATGAACCCTAATGACGTGTGATAAAACTGTCTTATCGATAAGCCATCAGTGTGGTTGGCTGGCCAAAGCGCCGCCGTGTACTCCTACGAAAGACTAGTCACTGGCTCATGACCAATTCACGTGCTACGGAAGAATTCACTCGCTCTAGAAGAGGATCTGGTCGGTGGAAACGGATGCCGTCGGTCAGGTATTGTTTCACTAAGCGATTTCGGCTATTCTGGGATGGACACGAGTGCATAGAAAAGGGAATGGGTTGGAAGGAGAGAGAGAGAGAGAGAGAGAGAGAGAGAGAGAGAGGAGAGAGACGATTTGAGAGAGAGAGGAGGCCGGAGAGAGGGTGGAGAAGAGGAGCGAGAGAGAGGAAGACGAGAGAGAGGATGGAGAGGAGATGGATGGAGTTGAGAGAGGAGAGAGAGAGAGGTGAAGAGAGAGGAGAGACAGAGGAGAGAGGAACAGGGAAGGGGCAGATGAAGGGGGGTGGAGGGAGGAATGGAAGAAGTGGCGAGGGGGGTTGGGTTGGGGGTGGAGATGGGGGATTCTTGTGGGAGATGGGGATTCTTGGGGATAGGGGGGGGAATTGGCATGTTCGTCTTGATCTAGGCTAGTGGGTAAGGAGACAAGGGAAGCATGGAATGTGCTGTTCACGGATGGACAAAATTGCACACAACAAAAAAAGAATGGGGTTGGAAAGGGGGGGGGGGGGGGGGGGGGGGGGTTGGGAGGAGTGACGAGGGGATGGGTGCGGAACGGAATGGAGGGAGAGGTGTTGGGTGGGTAGGAGATGGGGTTCGTGGCGGAATAGAACTGGCATGTTGACTCTCGATGTGACCTTGTGATTAACCTTTACCGTATGGCGTTTTTGACTACACAGACCCAATCGGGCGGGTCGCCCAAGACCCACATATTTTGTAGAGGCTTTTCCCTACTGCTTATCCCTATTCAGATCGCCAGGGTCTTGCAAGACCCACACCTGATAAAGGGCGGTCCAGCAACTTATTTCAACACCCGATGGCGTGGGTCATGTGTGACCCATTCAGATTATGTAGGTCCTGGGGGAACCACGACTGATTACGCTGATAAGTGATTGTGTCCATACATGGCATTTCAGTGACCAACGGCTATTACCATCGTTGAGGAACTCCTAAGATTTTGTGAGCACAGCTCTATCCGTTCATAACATATGATGTTTTTGATTGAGTTCCTGGGTCATGGAAGACCCAGGAAGCACCGTCAAGGTTAAGAAGACGAGGAAAGTGTGTGTGGACGATCGTATTACTATGTTCTGTCACCAGACTTTTTCTGTGTAAGATTGCTTGGTGCTGCTCTCTGCACAGTGTAGTGGTCAGCTTTTTTGTTGCCTGCATGTTTATGATGATGATGACGATGATTATTATGATGGTGATGATGATAATTATGATGGTGATGATGATGATGATGATGATGATGAT
>JADBJO010022916.1:20000-27235 GCA_016801955.1 Conus betulinus
CTGCAGGTTCGTCGTCTTGTCCCCCTGTCCCATTCGCGCTGCGAGTTGATAGCGCAGGGCATTAACGAGAGAGAGAGAGAGAGAGAGAGACAGACAGACAGACAGACAGACACCCACCCCCAGATGGGAGGGGGGGGGATGGAGGGAGACTTTGATAAGGCGATATGATTTTTTTTTTTTTTCATCGTAACGTTTTCACACTGCAGGCTAAATTTGTCACGTCTCCTACGAGAACAAAGAAGTATGGGAAACAGTGACTATGGGGAGTGTGTGTGTGTGTGTGGGGGTGGGGGGGGGTGGGGTGGGGGGGGGGGGGGGGGGGGGGGAATGGGGGGGGGGGGGGGGTGGGGGTTGGGGGAGTCCAGACCTGGCAGCACTGTTCAGAAGAAAGGAGGGGTAGGAATGGCTGAGATGGGGGGGGGGGTGTGGGGGGGGGGTGGGGGGGGGGGGGGGGGGGGGGGTAAAAGGGTTTTTGGAGTGGGCTGGAGGTTTTGGGGGATGAAAGGATTTTAAGAGAACCCCCATTATTCGTGTTCGTCTGTGCTCCGAGTAATAAGATCGGTTTTCCATGAAGGATGGTGTATAGTGTGTGAGAAAAAAAAACAACAAGTCTTGTTCATGTTTGTGTGAACTTTTCTGTGTGTCTGTCTGTCTCTGTTCTACCTGTCTCTCTCCCCCTCTCTCTCTCTCTCTCTCTCTCGCTCTCTCCACTCTCTCTCTCTCTCTCTCTCTCTCTCCCTCTCTCTCTCTCTCTCTCCTCTCTCTCCGCGCCGCGCGCGCGCGCAAGCATACACGCACGCACGCACTCACGGCGCACACACACACACACACACACACACACACACACCACACACACACACGCACGCCACGCACGCACGCACACACACACACACACACCACACACACACACACACACACACACACACACACACTCCATCAGCACAGTACAGACATTGTCATCATGCGACTGCAGACGTTTAGAAGGGAAAAATGTATCTGAACTGCATCCCTGAAAGTCCTTTATGAGGAGGAGAAAAAGCTGTTGAATATGAATGAATTGTTAGCCTGGATATGGAAAACAGGAGACGGCGGGTGGAGCAGTACGGACTGAACATAGAAATTCATTCTACAGAGCAGACCCATGATGAGAGAGAGATAGGAGAGAGAGGGAGAGAGAGAGAGAGAGAGAGAGAGATGAGAGAGAGAGAGAGGAGAGAGAGAACAACAGGCTTATGGGCCTTTTTTAATTTGAAGAGATCTAGTTTTGGAGAGAGAGAGAGAGAGAGTGGAGGGGAGAGGAGAGAGAAGAGAGGAGAGAGAGGAGAGAGAGAGAGAGAACAAACAGGCTTTATGGGCCTTTTTAATTTTGAAAGATATATTTTTGGATAGAGAGAAGAGAGAGAGAGAGAGAACCAAACAGGCTTATGGCCTTTTTAATTTTAAAGTGATATTTTGGGGGGAGAGAGAGAGAGACACACAGACTTATGAGCCTTTTTTTAAAGAGGTATTTTAGAGAGAGAGAGAGAGAGAGAGAGAGAGAGAGAGAGAGAGAGAGCGAGAGAGAGAGAGAGTTAAAGGTCTTTTAAAACAAAATAAAGATGATATTTTGGAGTAGGGGTTTATGAAAGATTGCATAATCATCGGCGGGGCCCACAGCCAGATGGTTAGGGATTTTGCCAGTGCAGCTGATGGTCGTGAGTTCAGAACTCTCGAGTGGTTGGATGTTTAATGGATTGAAAAATCCTCTTCCGTCCACCCAGCCAGTCTCGGGTGGGTACTTGATTCAGTTCAGAGAAGGTTAAAAACGGCGGAAAGAGCAAGATGGGCTCCGCCCCTGCATCATGCCGTGCCCTAGACACGGTGAACTTCTTACGGGTAGGTGTCCCCGCTGTGGGGGAACTCTTGTGAAAGGTGCGTGTTATTTTTACTTGAAGATCGCAAAGAGAAATTTGAAGGGGACAGACAGACTTCTCGAATGAACAAGTTTCAGAATACAACCTAGGACCTATTTCCATGTGTGGAGCCACTGCTGTTTCTTTTTGTACTCCCAGTTCTTCTTATAGAATAGGGAGTACTTCACAATGGGAACGAAGAAATGCTGTCTGTCAGTCTGTCTGTCCGTGGTCAAAATGTGTTCCACTCGCTCCAAACAAAACTTCTGGGCCGATGTTTTTCTAAAAAATTGTAGGTATGTTCATTACGAGTCACGAATGATGCCCGATGTTTTATTTTACCAGAATAGCCGTTTACTAAGGGCTATAACGGCCCAAAAACGTTTTTTCTTCTTTATGGAATATGTCTGAAGGTAACTTCGCCGATTTCTCATCTGTGACGAAATACGTTATGACGCATGTTTGAATGGGACTTTTTTTAAACTTATGACGCAAGTTTGATTGTGACGTTTTTTGTACACGCATATTCAAGATGGATCTAAACTGGGAGTACAATTATATCCTTTGCATCTTGTTTTACCTGCGTCAAATGTGTGCTGAAGCTCACGGGACCACAGCTGACCGCATCATCCTGAGAACCAGACTCCAGATTACCGTTTGATTAAAGTCTGTCTGGGAAGAGGAGGAGGAGGAGGTTGGGGGATTAGAAACAAACAGATTCAACAAAAACAACTGTTCGATGTTTGTTAGAGAAACAACAACGCCCATCAGAGAAACAAACAACGCCCATCTTGCGCCGACTTGAAGAAGATAAAGCGATTGCTCGTTCTGCGCATACATTGTCCTGAATGCTGCTTGATCTTGCTTGAAGAACAGCTAAGAAGTCGAAACGCGTCGTGTTTTTGTCTTGTAGTTTTGTTTGTTCATGATAACCGGCGGGTTTGGTTTAGATTTCTTTTAAAAAAAAAAAAAAAAAAAAAAAATTTCACTCATCTTTTTAAAATACATCTTCAAAAAGCGTACCAGAAACTTCGTTAAAAAAATCTTTCTTCCATAAAATCTTGGATCAGATGAAAATGTTGATCTCTTTCAGAAACCCAAAGATCACGTCAGGTGGGACATCTCTGAACAGGGTTTTCATGGAGTTTGCTGTAAAGTCTTTATGTCTCACCACCGTGCAAGTCCCAACACTCTAAAAGAATATGTTTTCACTGTGAGTGGAACATGACATGGAAGGCACCACGGAGCTTCTTCACCTTTTAAAAGATAAGAAAGCGTACAAAACGAGTGGCCTGTGTGCAAGCGGCACAAGACTGTTTTCGTCTTTGCTGTGTATGATGGCAAGATGACGGGGGAAAAAAAAGGAACAGACAAAGCAAGCAATCCATCAACCAACCAACCAGCTAACCAAGCTCTGCAGAGACGAGTTTTTCTTTTAGTTTGTTTTGTTGTAGGAAAAACGAAACTGGATAGAAGGATAGGTTGTGGCCCTTGGACAGGAGATGAGAGCATCGGGGAATGAAAGCGGCTGTACTTGGTGGGGGAGGGGGGGGGGGGGGGGATGGTGGGATCAGTGATGAGTGTGGGGGTGGGGGGATGGGGGATGAAGAGTAGGGGGGGGGGGGGGGATCAACTGGGAGCCTTCTCGGTGCTGTGTCAAAAAGTGGTGGTATATCTCTCAGAGGTTATCAAAGATCGGGGCAGCTGCGCGCGCGCGCGCACGCACGCACGCGCGCCACACCCACACACACACACACACACACACACACAACACACACACACACACACACGCACGGGGGAGGGGGGAAGGTGGATGGTGGGGATGAGTGACGGGGTGCGGCGGAATGAACTGTGAGGGGTGGTGGGGTTGGGTGGGGATCAAACTGGGAGCCTTCTCGGTGCTGTGTCAAAAAGTGCTGGTACACACACACACACACACACACACACACACACACACCACACACACACACGTACATACACACACACACCACACACACACACACACGCACGCGCGCGCGCGCGCGCGCGCGCGCACGCACACACGCACGCACGCACACACACACACACACACACACCACACACACGCACACACACGCGCAGGAACACGCGCGCGCGCGTGGACGTGAACACACACACACATGCACGCAGCAAAACGCGCGCGCGCGCGCGCGCACACCACACACACACACACACACACACACACACACACATGCACGCAGCAAAAAACGCGCGCGCGCGCGCGCGCGCGCGCACACACACCACACACACACACACACACACACACACACACACACACACCACTGGCACATTTAAAGCGCGAGGGCTCACGAACACACTCACACACACACACACACACACACACGCCGCGCGCGCGCGCACGCTTGCATTCTTTCTCCCCCCCCCCCCCCCCTCCTCCCCATGCCCGCCACAGGCCTCTATCAACAGGCATAAAATAATAGCTCAGAGAGAGAGAGAGAGAGAGAGAGAGAGAGAGAGAGAGAGAGATCGACCAGCCATGAAAAATAGCATTCTTTAACCTCGCAACATACGTTTTTTGTTGTTGTTTTGTTTTTGTTTTCTCTTTTTATTTCGGGAATATCGATATAAACTAGTTGCGGTGACGGGGTTTTGAGGAGGGAGAAGAGCAGGTAGGGATAGGGGGGTGTGGGGGGAGGGGAGAGAGGATGGGAGTTTAGGAGTGATTTCTTTTTAAAGGGTCAGAGTGCTTTTCTTGCAAGACATCGCCTATCGATAGCTCTTTTTGTTGTTGTAGTTTTTTGTTTGTTTCGGTTTTTTTTTTTCTTTTTCACTTTCTGATCGGATTTTCCCATTAATTTTGTTTTTCTTGCCCTCATTATATCTTTCGACTTTTCCCTCGACAAAGAACCATGCGATGCCCACTTTCGATGTTGATGATGTTTGGGGGGGGGGGGGTGGGGGGTACGGGAAGATATATCATTATCATTGCAATGTTTTACCTTTTTCTTTTTCTTTTTTTTTTTTTTTTTTTTTTTTTTTTTTACAGTTTTGTTTTGCTTTGATTTGATGTTTTATTGTTGTTGTTGTTGTTGTTGTTGTTGTTGTTGTTGTTGTTACTGTTACTCTCTTCCTCTTTCTTTCCTCTTTCTTTCGTTGCTCGTTTCAGTTTTGCCCCTAAGCTCGTTATTTCAACACTGTTGATGATTTAGAAACCGTTTAGTTATTTTTGGACGGTCTATCCCATTCCTACTGCAAATCTGTTTTGTGACCCCCCGCCAAGGACCCCCGCCAAGATTCCGTGGACGACTCTACCGAATTCCAGCGCCAGGACATCGATTCCAGCAGCACCAAGCCGCCTCCACCCACCACGCCAGAGAAGACCCGGCGCTGTGGCCAAGCCACCCCGGCTGGGTGCACAGAGGGTGGCTGTTCAATGCAACGCTGGGCAGCGTTCCACTTGCTTAACACCAAGCTACATCAAATGTTTTTATGCTCTGCATAGTTATGTGGGGATTGTCTTCAGTTGTGACAAGCTCCTAGCATAACATTATCAGTCTCCAAAATCCCCCGAAGTCGGAGTGTGGCTGCCCACGTGGCGGGGTAATCAAAAACGGTCACACATGTAATGTTTCTCATCCCATGTGATGTGAAGATAGGAAGCAGGCAAGCAAGCAAGTGAATAAGTGGGTAGGCAAGCGAGTTTTGTAAGGAATGAAGCAAGCAAGCAACAAGCAAGTTAGTAAGTATGTAAACAAGTAAGTTAAAAAGTACGTAAGTACGTATGTAGTTAGTAAGTATGGAAAGTACGTACATAAGAAAGTTAGAAAATAAGTTTGTAAGAATGTACATTAGGAAGGGAAGGAAGGAAAGTAAAACGTAATCAAATAAGTAAGCAAGCAAGGAAGTGAGTGAGTGAGTGAGTGAGTGAGAGGGAGAGTAAGTGGATGGAGTCTGTTACCTTCATAAGCCGGGGATAGCAGTTTTCTCTGTTTTCCTGAGGAGTCTCTCGGCAAAGCGGTATTCATCTGTCATCCCGTCAGGACCACAACTACTATTCTCCTTCGAACTTTAAGACTAACTCTGAGCGAATCCGCCTAAAAAAAAAAAAAAAAAAAAAAAAAAAAAGTAAAAAAAGTACAAACACGTTACAAGACAAAACACGACGTGTTTCGACCTCTTAGGTCTTTTGCAGGCAAGATAACAACGTTGAGGACATAAAAACAAAAAAAAAAAAAAATTATGAGAAGATAATTGATGGCTCGTTTTCTTCTTTGTCATTACCCTCAATGTTGTTTTTGTCTTGCGTGAAGAAGACCGAAAAGGTCGAAACGCGTCGTGTTTTGTCGTGTCACTGTTTTCTTTTTTTTTTTTTTTTTTTTTTTTTTTTTTTTTTTTTTTTTTTTTTTGGCAGACCCACTAAGGATTATTCTTAAAATTTCAGTGTCCGGCTGCTGTTACCCTCACACTAAACTATTTTCCTTCGAATTAGCTATCAAGCATAAAAGCATATTCGTTTTAACGCTTGTTTAGCTACTTTGCCTTGTTAAGTTAGTCTGTGCCTGTATGCCGCTTGACAAAGATTTGCAATAAATCGAAAGCTTCTGCAAAAAAAAAAAAAAAAAAAAAAAAAAGAGCGTTTGTGCTCTTGTTTATTCTCTGCAATATTTTCCTTCGAATGATTCCCGCCTTTCCTACACTGTTTTCCTGAAGCATCCCAGCAGCTTGCTCAGTTTTCCTGAGGAACAGAGTTATTATCGATGTTATCGCGAATAGTCACCACCACGCCTATTTCCCATATTTGGCGGAGATGGTGGTGGTGGGAGCGGCAATGATCCTTGAATGAATAAAGAATAAAGGGAATAAATGGATCAATAGATATTTATCTGAATAAATTGATGAATAATGAAGTTAGCTGTTCTCATGTTCTCACTATGTGGGGTCCTTAGAAAATACTTGTGAGCCTCGTTGATGATGATAATAATCGCTGTTTAAGCTTTTTTGTTGTTAACGATTACTGTTGTTTCCCTTGAGATGGGGGGGGGGGGGGGGGGGGGGGGGGGGGGGGGGGGGGGGGGTGGGGGGGGGGGGGGGGGGGGGGGGAACTATCATCACTTTTAGACGATACTGTTCTTCCATATAGGTATGGGTGGGATTATGATCTTTTTGTATGCGGCCCGATATTTTAGTACGAAGCGTCGAAATCGGTTTTTCTGGTGCAATGACGTGTTATCTGTCATTTCCCACTACATGTGTTCATGTTTCGCCATCTTCCTGCACACTCACTTCTTCATTTTTTTGTTGTCGCCTCATTCTTACTCTTGCTGTTTTTGTGTGTTTGTTGTTGTTGTTGTTTGTTGTTGTTCT
>JADBJO010022917.1:10000-17500 GCA_016801955.1 Conus betulinus
ACAGGTCGGGACGGTTAGTATTTCTTTGATAACTTATTTTGTGTATGCGATAACTTGAGATAAATAGTCTTTTATTTCTTAGTTTTCTAATTTTATGTGTGTGTGTGTGTGTGTGTGTGTGTGTGAGTGTGTGTGTGCGTGCGTAAGTGTGTGTGTGTGTGTGTGTGTGTGTGTGTGTGTGTGTGTGTGAGTGCGTGTGCACGCGCGTGTGTATGTGCCTGCGTGCATGTATGTGTGTGTGTGTGTGTGTGTGTGTGTGTGTGTGTGTGTGTGTGTGTGCGTGCGTGCGTGCGTGCGTACGTACGTGTGTGTGTGTGTGTGTGTGTGTGTGTGTGTGTGTGTGTGTGTGTAAAACAGCGTCGACACCCCCTCAAACCATCATGACAACCGAAAACCACGACCACTGAGAAGATAACTACAACAGAAGATGAAACGACACCCATTGAAAATGTGGTGACAACAGGAGATGACGAAACCACAACCCACCGAAAGCGTCATCACCACAGCCAGTGACGAAACGACAACCATCACCACAGCCAGTGACGAAACGACAACCATCACCACAGACAGTGACGAAACGACAACCATCACCACAGCCATTGACGAAACGACAACCATCACTACAGCCAGTGATAAAACGACAACCATCACTACAGACAGTGACGAAACGACAACCATCACTACAGCCAGTGACGAAACGACAACCAGTGACGAAACGACAACCATCACTACAGGCAGTGACGAAACGACAACCATCACCACAGCCAGTGACGAAACGACAACCCATCACTACAGGCAGTGACGAAACGACAACCATCACTACAACCAGTGACGAAACGACAACCACCCAAAACGTGATGACGACAGCAAGTGACGAAACCACGTCCCAACGCCAGACACATGAGACAACCCACGACATTCCCACCACGACAGCAACAGCGGGAACTACTGAGCAGCAGCAAATCGAAACCACCACAATACAGAGCTCTCCCCACCGCCCAGTAACTCACACCCGTGAACAGCGTCCGTGCAACTGCATCAGACTGAAAGCACCTCCGAACAACGCAACTGCCGAGGAGTCACAGGAAGCAGAGGAGAAGAAGAAGGAGTTGATACAGCAGATCAAGGACAATCTGACCGTGCCTGCGGCCAACGTATCGGCCACTCGACGGCGATACATCAGTGCCAGCGACGACCGCTCTTCCTCTGTAGTGATGGGGATGTTCATCGCTGTCGTGTGCTTTCATGCCCTTGATTGGGATTGTCGCTGCAGATTCTTCACGTCTTGCTCTGGCTATATACCGGTCCTTGTCTAAATAGGATTGGTCGTGGATAGGATGGAGGGAGAAAGATACAGGCACGAGCTCTGTCTGTCTATCTGTCTGTCTGTCTGTCTCTCTCTCTCTCTCTCTCTCTCTCTCTCTCTCTCTCTCTCGACTTGAGACTTCGACACTATCATTGACGGAATGTGGCGAACAGACAGTCAACCAATGAACAGGGGGCAGACAGAGAGCCAATCAGATCAACGGGAAGTAGTAAATGCCTTCGATATAAGCAGTGGTGGAGGACACTTATCCTCTCGCCATTCGATCTATCTCAATACTTTGTTTGAAAAAAATCCCATCGGATATGACTTTTTTTCAATTGCATACAAGAACAGCAACGGGCCCAGATACTTCTGTGCTATCAAAAAAAAAAAAAAAAGAAAAAAAAAAAAAAGAAAAGAAAAGCAAAGCAGAAAGAAAAAAAAAGACATGTGCCACACAGTTGTATGTTTTGGATTTCTCTTCGTTATCTCTTCGCATGGCATCATTAAGCATTTAACGTACCTGTAGGCCAACAGTTATCATTTGTTCTGTTCCAGAATAACCCGGTGCCTTTTTTCTCTCCATAATTACATCTGTTGCACTCACTTCCGTGGTGATGAAATGCTTGTAAAGAACCGTTCTTACGTGCTTTTTACGTATACCAGGAAACATTTAAGTTCATGCCAACTGACTTAAAGAGAAAAAATGACTCAAAGACATGCAGTAACATTATTCTCTTAAATGTCTTACACATCACTGTAAAAACACAAACATTCGTGCGTATTCTAACATTATTTGTGTGCATTAAAAATTCTTTCTACAGTTCTGATAACGCCCTACATTTTTTTTCTTTGTAAAGCAAACTCGTTTAAAAAAAAAAAAATCAAAACAGGAACAAGAGCTACGCGACTATTGCATAGATTCGAGATCATCTAACTGCCCAAAACACACTCAAATAGTCCGATTTTAAAACTTTTTTTGTTTGTTTGTTTGTTCTGAACGAGTCGCCTTAAGGTGTTGTCCTATCATCCCCTGTTACCATTGATTAAGTTTTACTTGTCAATTTCTTTGTTGATGTGGCGTTCACACTCAAAGGGCAGCATGCTTTCAGGATGCTAAGACGTTTGTGACCTGGAGAGGGGGTAAACCATTTTGAGCTGAATGTCACTAAAAAAAATTTTTTTTTAAATTATAAAAAAAAAGCAGTGGGTTACTGATTTCAAAAATTGGTGGGGTTTTTTGTTGCTTTTTTTTGTCCAGATCTTTTAATAAACGGCGATTGTCTAAACTGCATGGTTGAATAGAATGACCTGTTATTTCAAAAACTTAATTTCAGTGTACAAACTGGATTCCTTAACAATATTAACAATGAGTATAAACTGCGTTACAAAGTTAAATGATTTTTTTTTAAAATGAGAATACTGTCTTTTTTTTTTATATTAGAATACTGTCCTCCTTGGAGGCTTGTATTGGTATCCTATTTACACCTCTTTTGGAGCTTTCATGTGTGTGTTGGCACGGCGGGCTGAGATGTATGCAAGGATGTTCTAAATCAAGATTGGAGGGGAAGGGAAAACAATTCTTGTCAGGAGTTTGTGTTGCTGAAGTGTTAATTAAGTGTTCACCCTGAAAGCACGGCTACGAGGAAATGTGCATGCGCGTTTGTTTAGATGGAAGTAGCTGAGAAGGACTATAAATGTATTCCTCTCTCTCTCTCCCTCCTCCCTCTCTTTCCTTCTCGCTATGAGTGGTGCGTGCGTGCGCGCGCGCGCGCGTGTGTTAATGCTTAGTCCTTGATGAGTTCAGTTTTACCTAGGTGTGACGCAGACAATGGAGGAGAGTAGAGAGAGCTTAGGAAATGAAATACAAGCGGTAGAAAGGTGAGGGAAAGTGAAAAAGATTAAAAATGCATGCTGCTGTTCATTCTTTTTATATTACACAGGACACTGAAATCAGTAATTTTTTTTTTCATGTATAGTGTTTTCTGACACAAAAAAAGCAACAAACAAACAACAAAACACCTTTGCTGCCTGCAGGACTCGATGATGTCCTGTAATGTCCCGGTCATGCAGACTATTTTTTTTTTTTTTTTTTTAATAAAAACTCAAAAAACTGAAAAATACAAATTTGACAACGAAAGGGGAAGCAACTCTATAGAATAAGTCGATTATTGATAAGCTGTATTTCATTCCCTTTTGACCTGGCACTTGAAACAGGCAAAAGACGTAACTGGCAACGAAAAGATGGCAATTTTTGTATGAAGCCAGCGACCTTTTCATATTTTTAAATGGTTTCTGTGGAACCTCACTGTGATTTTTCATGATGAGATAATAAACTGCACTTGATTAACTTCAATACGTCTTTCTCTTTCATTTTTGCACTCGTGCTCTCTCTCTCTCTCTCTCTCTCTCTCTCTCTCTCTCTCTCTCTCTCTCTCTCCTCTCTCTCTCTCTCTGTCTCTGTCTCTGTGTCTCTGTCACACACACACACACACACACACACACACACACACACACACACACACACACACACACACACACACATATATATATATATATATATATATATATATATATATATATATATATATATAATTACGCGCGTGCGTGCGCGCGCGCACACACACTCACACACACACACACACACACACACACACACACACACACACACACACACACACACACACACACAAACACACACACACATCAGGGGCTGAATGACACACTTGATGTACGTCATGTCAAGCCATAATGTTATACTTTGAATGAGCGTTGTCAAGCCTTGATCTTGCAAGGTATCTGTAGTTTGCTGTTACTTCCTGAACTGTTTTAGGTTCAGGAGGGTGTCTATCAAACCAGACACAAATTTCAGTGATCTACTGATTTTGTGTGTATTACCTTTGATGTATGCTTTCTGATCACCCATGATGTTTTATGTGTCATTTGTAAAAAGTTATCAGGGCGTAGCTTGCTTTTTTTTTGATAAACAAAAGATGGCATTACATATATTAGATGACTAAAAAACAATACACCACTCAAATAAGACACCGAAGATGAAAAAACACCAATGTGCACATATTATGAGCGCGGACATGCGTTTCTCTACAATCTTCTCCTTTTGAACATTTTGAAATGAATCGGTCAGAATGACAGAAGGCGTAAATGTTTGTTCTTCGTTTTTATACAGACAGACACGCAAACAAGCCGACAGACAGACACACAGATAGACAGACAGCTCTCTAGCTAGCCAGTTAACTAGCTAGATAGACAGGCATACACACAGATAGATAGATAGATAGATAGATAGACAGACAAACAGATAGGTAACTAGATCGGTAGGTAGGCTAGTAGAAAGGTAGGAGGATAGATGGATGGATTGATGAATGGATGGATGGATGAAAGGATGGATGGATAGATAGACCAAAAAAAAAACCCGATAGATAGATATATAGATAGATAGATAGATAGGTAGATAGATGGATAGATAGATAGGTAGACAAATAATTTAGATCCGTGTAACTATGCAGATAAAAAGAAATAGAAAAGCAAAGCAAGCGCTCATATGATTTAAAATCGGTTTCAAATAATCAAAGTCCCCGTGTGCGTAGTACAACCTGAGTCTGTATTTTTTTTTTTCCACCCTGTGATCTGTTCTCCACACTCTACTTTCCACTGCCGCACCTCACTCAGGCGCAGTGCTTACTCCTGTCCTTTTTTCTTCTTCTTCTTCTTCTTTTTTTTTTTTTTACTTACTTTATTTTACATACCAGTGACTTTGGAGAAACAGGCTAAACTCTTGTCATCAAATATTGTAACGATTCTGCCTTGGAAGATTGTCCAACTGTCACTCTGTCCATTTGATGGAATTAAAGTTCGTGTAATGGTGTAAAAGAAAATAATCTTGATCTGAAGGTTTCTAAAAACAAAACAAAACAAAAAACAAAAACAACCAAAAAACAAACAAACAAAAAACCCCAACTGTTTGTCATTTCCGTAAAGACCCATAATCAGTAGCAAACGTTATGACTGACGGTCAAGTTGCTGAAAGAGGGATGAATAGGGATATGTGGGCACGATTTTAGAAAACTTTTTTTTTTAATAATGTAAATATACTCATTAAAAAAAAATTCAACAAGACTCTTTGCTGGCAGAAATTGAAAAATATTGGCATCAATTCAAAATTTACTAATGGTGCTGTGTTGAATCCTTGATAAAAAAAAAAACAAATCTAACATGGTGGTATGGAAGTCTTGGCATGCGCTGCAAGCGCGATTTGGATGATGTGTGAACGTGTGTGTAGTAAGGTTGTGGGTGCAAAGCAAGTTGATACGCAAGAGCAGTGCGATAAACGAGTCATTCAAAAGTCCAAAACAATGATGACAGCCATGTTTTAACCACATATCCTGATTTTTTTTTTTCGATCAGGCCGGCCTTCGTCTTATGACACTGAAGATTTAATCCAGGGCACACACAAATTATACCGAGGTCAATATACTTACACATGTTTGATACTTGTACGCCATTTTCTCCTGTAAAGCTTGTGCATCTGTAAAAAAAAGTGAAAGAGTGTGTGTGTGTGTGTGTGTGTGTTGTGTGTGTGTGTGCGTGTGTGTGTGTGTGTGTGTGTAGGGGTATGTGTACAGAGGTTTATGCCTATAGGGGAGGGGGTGAGGTTCCTGCATCCATAATATTATGTTATTTGATTTTCATCTTGATAACAAACGTTATACTATTAGGATGTGTATATTTGAGAAGTACAATGAACTATCATGTGTGTATTTACACTTGAACTTTGTGTTTTGTTATTGACACCGTAGAAATATGATGTATGTTTATCACTCGTTTCATACAAGTTCAACAGTCTGTCCATTTCTGTTGATTGTTGCATCTGAAGAAAATCTCTTTGGGGGTGATAAAGTTAATCTTAATCTTTTCCGTTGTTTACAGGACTTCCCTGTGATCAGTGAGGCTTTCCTCACAGTCACCGGGCCTTTTCATAGAATCGGTCAAAAGGCTGAAAAGAAAAAACGCATAGCCGAAGGCGCCTAGATGTGTAAATGAACCCTGAAAATTCTCTCTCTCTCTCTCTCTCTTGAATATCTTTCCTTTGCAAAGCAAAAACCTCGTTGTATATGAGAGAGACATCACCATTGGCTGATACTCATGATCCAGCTAGCCGCCAAATATTTATGACTGAGATGACAGAAATGTACTACACATCGTATAATATGAAAGAGAAGATAAAAAATCTGTCAAGATTTCAAAAGTGATTGACGTCGTGGTGGGGACCTTTCTTTTCTTTATTTATGTATTTATTTTCTTACTCATTCATTCATTAAAAAAAAAGTTAAAGGGTATAAGCGCAGATCCTCCTCATAGGGCAAATGAAACCTCGACCCACCCTTTCATAGAGTTCGTCATTTAATTAAAAAAAAAAAAATTGCCTCCAGGGGAAATAATAATTTGTGCAGAATGAAAGAGTTGATTGCCATTTAGGACCAAAATGAACGATTCAGCTCGCCGTTCGAGATTGGTACCAAATTAAAGATTTTAGGGGTGGGGGTGTCGGGGGTAGCCATACCACGTTCGCAGAGGTGTGATTCAAAAGTTAAGGTTTCTCGCGTAAACCAGTGGACTAATCTTGCCGAAAGGATCTTGATAGGACATTAGAGGGGCACATCCAACACAAAATTACGAAGGTTGCCTTATGAATCACATGGTCATCTTTTCCCCGTTTTATTAGACAAATTACGTTCGGTTTGTGTTTGTGGGTTTTGCTGACAAAAGATAGTAACCAACAACAAAAACCAACAGACCACAGGTGACAAAGTCTTTGGCTCATGTGGGAACATCTCTCTTCTTGAGGTCATGTCTGTCTGTCTGTACGTCTGCTCTATCTCGCTCTCTTCGATCTCTCTCTTCTCGCATCATACCTTTCTTCAGACGAACTGCTGAGTAAGAGAGAGACAGCTACCATCGTATACCGCACTGAAAACCCATTCAACGAACCCTGTCTCCAGCTGAAAAGAAATTACACTATTGTATTTTCACAATGGACATTGCTGTTGGCGGTGTAATGTCTGTGCTATAGTCTGTAGCTACGATACTCCTTGGTAGAGGACGGGTTGTTGATGATTCTACTCTCTCTCTCTCTCTCTCTCTCTCTCTCCTCTCTCTCAAAGAACACGGGTGGC
>JADBJO010022917.1:40000-46569 GCA_016801955.1 Conus betulinus
TCGAGGACCAACATAAAAGACGGCCAAAGTTCTCACATGAAGAATTTGGTCAGATCAAAATGGGGGTGAAAAGGCAAGAGTGTACAGCACGTGTTTGTCAAGAAGGGCATTGTCGCGTGAAAGTTGCACAGTAGCATGCCGTGCCCAAATACCCGCGATTCTCGGTAATTCATCTACGTCTGTTTATGATGGCACACAGAAATAGCTCCTGCCTCTCTGTTATGGACGGCACGCAGAAATAGCTGCTGCCTCTCTGTTATGATGGCACACAGAAATAGTTCACTCCGTCCACAGAAATAGTTCTGTCCACTCTGTTATGCTGGCACACAGAAATAGTTCCGTCCTCCCTCTTATCTTTATGATGGCACCCAGAAATAGTTTCATGCACACAGGGGTCCTCCCTCTGTTATCATGGCATACACCAGAAATATTCCGTCCGTCCTCGTTCTGTTCATGGCACACACACAGAAATAGCTCCGTCCTCTCTGTTATCTATCATGGCACACAGAAATAGCTCCTGCCTCTCTGTATGACACACGCAGAAATAGCTCCTGCTTCTCCTTCTCTGTTATGAAACAGCACGGCACCAGAAAATCGCTCCTACCTCCTCTCTGTTATGATGGCAACAACAACAGAAATAGCTCCGCCTCTCTGTTAACAACACGCAGAAATAGCTCCTGCTTCTCTGTTATGACAGGACGCAGAAATAGCTTCCTACCTCTCTGTTATGACAGCACGCAGAAATAGCTCCTACCCCCTCCTGTTTATGACAGGCACACAGAAATAGCTCCCTCCAGCCGGGCCTCTCTGTTATGATGGCACACAGAAATTAGCTCCGTCCTCTCTGTTATGACGGCACAGCTCCCTGCCGTCTCTGTATGACGGCCACAGAAATAGCTCCGTCCTGCCTCTCTTTTATGGACGGCACAACAGAAATAGCTCCGTCCTCTCTGTTATGTTTAACACATGCACAAGTCCGCCCTCTCTGTTAGCTGGCACTGAGAAAAGTCGTCCTTATAGCATGAAGGCACACACGAACTATAGCTCCTGCCTCTCTGTTCTGCATGGCACAACAGAAATGCCCGGGCCTCAGCTGGGGGGGGGGCTCAAGATGTTATCATGCACAGGAAAAACGCGCACACCTGGCCAATCTAATAAACTGTTATGATGCACACACAGACCATACTCCAGGCCTCATCAAAAAAACCAAAATATATGACAGTCTAGACCACACTCTAGTCTATGATAGGCACCACAGACTAATACTGTCCTAACGTGCGGAGTCCGCACTCAGGTTTCGGCTCTTAGCTGAGAGACAGAGTCGCAACAATAGGCATGAGCGTAAAAGTACAGATCAAGATTCTCGCGCCCTCTGTGTCTCTCAACTAGGCCACAGGACCACGCTATACTGCACGTCACGGAAATTCTGTCCTGCCAGATGGGCAAAACCGCAGGCTAGGTTGCAACGGGGCCGGTCCCGAACAGGTGCCGTATGCTAGTGCTCCAGGCAATATAAAGGGTACAGTGGGGGGGGGACCAGTCAGGTCACCAGAAATGCTGAGTCAAGGGATAAAAAAGAGGGCAGGTGGATCAACGGGGGCGGCTACCGGTTCGTTGTGGGGGATTCTTCCAGCCCACACAAGCTTCGGTGACAAGGCGCCATCTACTTTCCTGGGGGGGGGAGTGGGGGGGGGGGGGGTTGAAAAAAGGGAGCAGTGGGGGAATGTAATGCTGGAAAAGGGGGAGGAGTCGGTGTCAAAAGGTAGAGGGTGGGGGGAAGGAGTCGGGTCAATGGGGGGGGGAAGGGGGCAGTCTAAGGGGGGACCCAGAGCGAGGCGAAAGGGTGAAAGGGGGGGGGGGGGGCATTAGGTCAGGCGGGAGTAGCGGCTACATACGCGGAAAGTAAGGCTTAAAATATACGCGATTCCCCTTTGCATAGGGAGTGGTCAACGGGCTGAGGGCTGGGGGCAAGTGCGGAGACATCGGAGTTCTGACAAAGCTCTCGTACGAGGTGTAGTAGAACTAGCTGCAGGAATGGCGATGGGTACCACATCCTGGTAGGCAGCGCTCGGCTCCTTCAGCTGTGCGCCGTGGAGGTGGACGGGGTGGGGGCAGGTGCTGGGGAGTTGGTTAGAAAAAGATGGCTCCAACGATCAAGCACAAGAGAAGTAGAACAGATAACAAGAAACATCATGTTCGACAATTGATGCACGAGGTGGTTGAAGGACAAGGTATCGTTCAATGTAGTGGACCAAAACAAGCAGGGAGCTGGGAAGGTTGAATAATGTCCTAGGTCGTGGAATATCCGAGTATAGCACGCATTATGAACAACTTGACAAGGAGTGAGGTAGGAGGGAAACATGGACAACTCGGTGAACTCAATAGGGATATTTATGTGCGATATGTTTGTGTGTTATAAGAGTACGGGTAAATTGTGGTAACGCCCTAAAATTTAAACGCTTAAGACTGGCTCCGTGACATCCGAAAACAAAAGACACGTCTGTTGTGGAGAAAATAAAAGGCGCGGACAGGCTGCGGTAGCGGGGCCGGCATTTCAGAGACAACCCAAGTTGGTAGTTTTCGACTTAATTTGCCATAGGTAGCAGGGACATGGGTACACTAAGAAAAAAAAGACGGGAGGTTACGGAAGTGAAAGAGGTTACAGCAGGGAGCCTAACATATTAAGGTCAATGACATCATAGCCGTATGATCTTATCAAAATTTTGTACAACCTTTAAATTGTGGTTGTGGGCGAAGACGTAAAAAAAAATAAAAATATAAAATAAAATTAGTGGATAGGTCCGCAATCGTTAATTCGAAATATTAAAAAAAGGTGAGGTTTCTGCTGTGTAAAAAAAGAAGGGCATCACAGGTCCGTGTCTTAAATAAGCACATCGTACACAGTCTGAGGGACCACAAGAAAAAGGCGCGTCATCTTGGCGCAAAACAATATCTGTTGGTTGCTTAAGTAATTGCTTTATAATATAGTGTATCCTACTTTTTGTATTTTTGTTGGTGGTGGTCCATGGAGTGGTGTGTGTATAATATTTGGTTTGTGGTCGGGTTGTATCGGAGGTTGGAAAGGGGTCTATTATCGGCACTGGGTGTCAAAATTAGTTTATAGGTGTAAAACTCGTAAGGGGAAAGGAAGGGAGAACGCATTGGATTTAATTAAGCCCGACTGTAGAACGCAGGGGGAAAGGGACAGAAACAAAAACGCTCAAAGGGGGGGGGAGCGCGACAAGTGATTCCAAACCTCACGAACCTAGCGACAAGCGGTTTTTCAGCTCGCAGAGCGAACGTTCCCAGATTTCTGGTGCACCTCGCTGTACAGAGAACCACGTAGGAACAGCCAAGCAGAACGGCAATGCCGATGGAATGGTCATGAAGAAGGGAGGGTTGCCTATTAAGCGATAGGGGATTGGCATTCCCAACCTAAAGCGATGCATCGTTACTTCTCTTTGGGTGCAAAACTTTTGCGTGTGTAACTACGTTGGCGGTTACACCGGTACAAAGAACTGTCGTGCATGGCATAATTTCCCCAAACCAACACTGTTCCCATGTTTTGGCAAACATTTTGTCGAATATACTTTGCTGTAGGGGGGGGGCCTGGGCTTCAACATTACTGATGCCTTCCCAAAGCTCTGACCAGTTCCTGTAGCTGTTGTGTCTTAGGCTTTGCCAGCTTACTCGCATGGGAACGATCCGACTCCTCACGATCCCATTTCTGACGTTACTTTTCAGTGTGAAAAGGGCACGAACAGCCAAGAAAATTGTGAGAACGCAAAAGGAGTCTCACCCAGTCATTATCCTACATAGTAAGGCATCCATTGCTGTTTGCTATGGTCAAGATAAACATATCCAATGGACATCGAAAACTCCCAGTCACTTTCGAGGTCACTGTCACACAGTAATCATCCTCTAGAAACCTATAAAACCCTTCGTCCCACACGCATTGAAAACTAGTATGACAATGGTACCTTCAGTACAGTGCCTTACAGCAGAGCAATAACCAGCTGAACAAAACAAGATTCCCACCTCCTCAAGTGAATTATCCGTGGGCTAGGGTCCTTCCACCTTTACTGAACATCTCAACTGACCTTAGCCCCAGTACCACACATAATGGCTCTGAAGTCCGAGTGTGCAATTTGTCCCTCTTGACTATCAACGCTTCGAACTCAATGATTCTCCCCCGCGTTTCAATTTTTACTGTCACCTGGCCAATAATTACCCAACAGTTTCAGCTCGGGGCATACCCGGCCTCCCCCCCCCCCCCCCCCCCCACCCCCCCTTACGCAGCTGAAGGTCTGCACTAAGCTGAGGTTCCTGCTACTACCTGGCCAGAATTACCTCATTTGTCTATCACCACTCTACCTAATGTTGTCATTTATTATAGCACTTATGCCGATCCATGAGGGTTGCTTTCCTATGACAGATTTCCACCGCTCAGTTTAGGCCAATGATGACCTTCCAGCAGCCATTGATGATGACCTTTCCAGCCCCTAAATGGCTGACCATCGCACCATGATAACCCACGGCAACAGCCGATGATGACCCTTCCCAGCAGCCAATGATGACCCAGCAGCCAATGATGACCTTCCAGCAGCCAGTGACGTCAACCCCTCAACAGTCTCAGCGCCAGTGCCCATGATGTCATTCTCAGGCAGGGAATGATGACGTCCCCACAGCAGCTGGTAGGGGTAGATGTCTCCCATGCAAGGTGGAGCTGTGAGTCGCAGGACAACGGGTCCAATAACACCAGGTAACTAGAGATTGGAGGGGGGGGGGGAGCAGTTTAAAGGCTGCCTTGGTGGTGACAACAGTAGGATCAAACTGCTGACCTAGCCCTGAAGAAAAAAGTATCAAGTGGTTATAGAGAGTGATGGGACGGGAGGAAGGGAAGGTTGTTGGGGGTTCCAGTGTTTTCTCTTTACATCTCACACACACACACACACACACACCACACACACACACACACACCACACACACACACACACACACGGGGCGCGCGCGCGCACGTACGCATGCACGCAAACACACACACCAGGCATGCAAAACACACACACAACACCCACCCACACACACACACACACACCCACACAACCACACTCACACACACAAACGAGCGCGCGCAACGCGTACGCACGCGCGCACACGCACACACACACACACAACAACACACAACACACACCACACACGATCGTGCCACGCGCAGTGTATATTGGCGTCCATACCCGATAGGACACAGACAACGGCATACATGTGTACAGTTGTGACGGTAGATGTACACACAATACACACACGCTGCATGCTGGGCATGCTATCACAAACCCACAGATCACAACCATACACATGCACATGCACACACACCACACACACACCACACACACACACACCAACACAACACACACACCACACACACAATACATGCGCGCCGCGCGCATTTACGCTTGCGCACAAAATCGTACATACGCACACAATGCTTGCAGCACCAACCCACCCAACCCAAACCCAACCCTGCCATGATGCATGCATGTACATATCGAATAAATGTGACCCCCCCACGCTGGCCATGACCACACACCCATGTCACGAAAACACATTCACACCCCGAACCACACACATTTCACGCACGTGCACACCACACGTTCACACACACACACACATGCACACTCACGAAAGCACACATGTACAAATGATAATGGTGGCGAGAACAATGTTGGTATCTAGCCATGTCTGACCGAGATCAGGTGCATTGGGCTCATTATGTGGCACAGTCAACGGTCTACCACGTATCCATCATGCACTGCATCTGTCCCTTATTCATTAAGTTCCGTGTATCCATCAAGCTGTAAATCGGGTGCTCCACTGTGTGATCTCGCAAAACTTTGCCGTGTTCCTGCAATTCAGTGTATTATTTTCCTCCTCTCGCTGTCTCACAACAACAACGCAGGTAGCTTAAAACTATAGCGATTATCCCCTTAATGCATCCGCAAAATTTGGTGAGACCACACTGGGTGCACGATTTACGCTGATGGATACACGAACTATGACATGCCTAAGATGGCCGGACTGCTGGATCCTTGTTAACGTCTGCCTTGTGCTTGACCCAATGCCCTGATCGATCAGACATGGCTACTACCTAACATTGTCCTTTGCCCCATTATCATTGTACATGTGTCTTTCGTGAGTGTGCTGTGTGTGGTGTTGTGAAGCGTGTTTGTGTGGCACTGCTTGGAATGTGTTTTGTAAGCATGGGTTGGACTGTGTTTTGCTTGCAGGGTGTGTGGGCTGGGCACCATGCGTGGGTGGGGTCAATTATAAAAAAATCAATTTCGATAGTGCGGAGTGCATGTCATCATGCAGGTTGGTGTTTGGTTGAGGTTGGGGTTTGGTGTCTGCAAGCTATGTGTGCTATGGAACGAGTGCGCAAAATGACGATGCGCGTAACGCTGCGGCCAATTATGTGTTTATGTTGGTTGGGTGTGTGTGGGGTTCTTGTGGGGTAGTGTGTTTGTTGGTCTGTGTACTCACTGTCATGTTAGGGCTGTGCTAACGTGGGGTTTTGG
>JADBJO010022918.1:0-5000 GCA_016801955.1 Conus betulinus
CACACACTGGCGTGCGTTCTCCAAGACATTCCTCATTTCGATGGTCACAAGCCTTTCCTTTCTGACCCTTCACCCCCCCCCCCTGCCTCTATATATCGCCACGATCGAGCAGCGAGGAATGTCGGGGAACTCGGCACGCCGAGTCAAAGAAAGATATCTTCACCGGCCCTAGTGCAGATTAGGCCCCTCTTACTGACCTTGGTCAGCATAGCCGTCTCTCCAAGGAGCTGGGTGTTTCCGCTCTCCTGTCTGTCTGCTTCCCGCTTCCCTTACTTCTATTCTTTTCCCTGTTTCCGAATTCCCCTCTGTCCTGTTCTCCTTTCTTCTCCATACTGCCCCCATTTTTCTTCTTTTCTTGTTTGTTCTCTCTTTGAAAATAATTGCTAGCGCGCTCTCCTCTCCTCTCCTCGTCTCCCCCTCTCTCTCTCTCTCTCTCTCTCTCTCTCTCTCTCATCGCTCGCTCGCCTCGCGTGAGTAGCTTCCCCTGCCTGCTCCTAGCAAGAGTGGGTTTCATCTGCTCTGACACAGAGGTTTCCCCTCTACCTCGAAATATCTCTCCACAATGCGCTCAAGAAATGAGTTTGTCCTCATATAAGATTGAGGGCAGAGGAAAACAAACAATTTCGTACTTCGATTGAGTGCCATGAACCCGACCAGCCCCCGTTGCGCAAACCGGCCACAGTGTGTCGTATCGTCGAAAGTGCCCCTCACAAGTGAACAGGGACATACGCCAAGCTGAATCTACAGAAAAAATGTCACCAGCAAAAAGGCAAGTGAAGGGGCTTTCTTCTCCATCCAGTCTATTTTTGCCAACACCCACCAAGCTTGATTTACAACGTAGACAGAACTGACATCAGACACACTGTTGGTGGAGAAATGTTTGAAAGTGACAACCCCCCTCCCTCCGTGCCCCAGCCTACATGGTACAGACCTAGTGACACGTTAGAGCCTATCGACATGGGGCCGTGTGATAAAGACACAGTGACAGTCAGACACGATGGAGCCTTGTCTCGGACATAGAGTCTGTCGACTTATGTCAGACAGACTGTGTTTGAGGGGGGTGGTTATGATAGATGTAATAATAACGAAACCCCAGCTGGTGCAGAGACTACGACACAACTTGAAAACTGACGAGGACGTGGCACCTGAAAGTGACAGTGACTCACAGTGTACAGACAACAACAAAGACAGTTGTCAGGTGAACGAAACACAGAGGGTTCTGTCTGACAACGTGACCATCGGGGACATCATGGAGCATCTTCAGGACATGGCAAGAAGCATGGACAGTTTTCACCCTGCTCATCGGCAAGACATGGAAGTGACTGCCAGCAATATAGCACGGCTGTCAACAACGGAAATCCTGGTGATAATGGATAAACCTTGTTGCTAATCACATGGACAGTCACATCGGTGTCCGCTGATAGTTGAGTGCTACCGTGATCTGGTTTCGCCAATCACGATGTTGCTCCCTGATTGGAATTGTGGTGCGTTTTAGTCTTTGGTGTTTACATTTTGTCCCCTACCCCCATCGCACCCTGTACGTGAGATTGGGCTTTGTAACTTTTCTCAATAAATCATTCATTTCATTCGCTCGCTCGCTCTCCTAGGGTTATGTTTTTTTTTGCGGATATCTGACGGACGTTGAGTGACAATTGTTATGATCTTTTCCGCGCTACAATGTTCTAGTTTCATATCGAGGACAGAGAGCAGGTCCACTTGTTTTATTTTTTATTTTGTTATCATTTTTGTTGTTGTTGTTTATTTTTCCGTACATGGATGTAGGTAAATGAGTGATTGTCTCCTGCGTTTTGTTTGATGATTCAAAAACCTTGATCGGATTTTTTTCTTTATAATTTGCATGAAGCAGTGTCTCGGTCTCTGATTGCATTGTTTATGAGAAGCTCGAGGTGGACACTTCTTCACGAAGTGAACATCAACATGATGTCCACCGTCCGGTGAATACCAGCAGTCCATTGAGAGACAGAAAATGAAACAAGATAGTTTCAAAAGGGAGTGACTGAGGGCGGAAAACGAAGCAAAATTAGAAAGAGAGGGGGTCACAGACAAACAGAGTAGAGGACAAGAGTCTTGTCCTCTACTCTGTTGTGTCTGTGTCCTTGGCGGTAACTAACCCCCTCTCCTTTTAAATAAACAAGACAGACATGGGAGAGGGAGAGTGTGATGGTAAAACAAACATACGCCACCCATTATTTCCTCTAGAAAAATGAATTACATCCTATTCGAAAGTTTCCTTCAAAATCTATGCAGGCCTCTTCATTAAATCCTAGACAGTTTCACACGCATCATCACCGATCGTCACAATATCACGATTTCCCAGAACTCAACGCCAAATAATCAAGATTAAACTCCCCTTTCTTGGTAAGTCGTTTAAACAACTAATCAATACAGATGATGTAATCACAAGATACGTCCCCCAAGGGACATCTTCGCCCGTCAGATGGCACAAAAGAGGCGGTGTCGGAATGTCATCTTTCTGCGGTCCACCAGATCTCCTCTGCGACTCTGTCCGTGTGGCGTTCTGCTGATTATCAGTTTTTCCAGACAGAAGGAAACAGGAGCATGGCTGTGGAAGGTGTGGGGTGGGAACTGCGTTCATTGGTCCTTTTCATACTGAGGCGAAGGGCTAGAGAGAGAGAGAGAGAGAGAGAGAGAGGGGAGAGAGAGAGAGAGAGCATGGAATGGGGGGTGGTTAGAGAGAGAGAGAGAGAGAGAATGCAAATGCGAATGCGAATATTTATTCAGATTAAGGCCATAGCCCATACTGAAGGGGTGGTACCCCGCAATATACATGATATCATTACTGAAATGAAGAAAAAGACACAAGAAAGCAAGTGCATATGCATCATACAATGTTATTAGGAATATACAGTACGTACCCTCTTTTGTGCTTCAGGAATGTACGTAGCAACGTTAAAGAGAATCTCTTCATTTCTTGACGCCAGGAGTAATTAACTCTGAAAATACAAGGGTCAGAATAAAACTTTGGCTTTATTAATTTTATCCTGAGAGAGAGAGAGAGAGAGAGAGAGAGAGAGAGAGAGAGAGAGAGAGAGAGAGCATGAAATAGTGGATGGGTATGTGTGGGGAATGACGCTTTCTGATCCCGATCACCATTCTGAAGTTTTTTTTTCATTGAAAAGGAAGGCGCATGGTGTGATCATGGTTTGTTGCAAAAGCAAGAAAAAGTTGATGAGTGTGCGTGCGTGCGTGGAGGCGCTTGAGTATTGAGGGTGTGTGTGTGCGTGTGCGTGTGTGAGTGTGTGTGTGTGTGCGTGTGTGTGTGGTGTGTGTGTGTGTGTGTGTGTGTGTTGTGTGTGTGTGTGTGTGTGTGTGTGGTGTGTGTTTGACAGGCAGAGAGAGAGGAGAGAGAGAAAGAGAGAGAAAGAGAGAGAGAGAGTATGTGTGTGCGTGTTTGTGTGTATGCATGTGTGTGTGTGTGTGTGTGTGTGCATGTATGTGTGTGTGCGTGCACGTGCATGTGTCTGTGTATGTCTCTGTGTCTGTGTGTCTGATCGTCGTTATGTAAACAGAATTTTGACCGAAAAAAAAACCCGAAGCACATCACATCAGATAAGCTCTGTGCGAGAAGTTATGTGTCACAATGCAACTAAATTACTTTTTATTGATTATTTCGAGGGTTAACTGCCAGAACCCAGTATCTCATATATATATATATATATATATATATATATATATATATATATATATATATATATATATATATATATCAGAGATACTGGGTTCTGGCAGTCAACCTTTTCTTTTGTCGGTGAAGACGGGGAAGGAGGGGAAGGGGGGTAGATTAAGGGCTTTGTTGTTATTTTCCGCACCACCTTCTCACAGCACCCCAAAAGGCTCCTCCCACATCTTTCGACCCGCCCACCATTTGTCCACAGAGTTTTTTTTTTTACGTCACTGGAGGTACAACACAAAAAAAATGCAAAGGTAGGCCCTCCAGAAAATGTCACGAGCTCCACTCTAAGCTCTTGTCTGTAGGCGTGGGGCTGTTCTGGGCATCGATGTTGCCTCTACAGAATTGTGTGGCAGTTCATGTTTCCCGCTTCCTCATGCTCTTCTTTGTAGTGAGTAGAGAAAAAGAAACAAAGGCTTAAAGATCGTGGACATCTGTGTGTGGGTGGGGGGGGGGGAGGGGGGGGGGGGCTGTTCAGAAAATGTGGATAATGAGCAGAAGGTGATGGGTGACAGATTACTCTGATAGAGAGAGAGAGAGAGAGAGAGGAGAGAGAGAGAAGAGAGAGAGAGAGAGAGAGAGAGAGAGAGAAGACTGGCAGACAGACAGACAGACACACCGAGTGACACACCGACCGACGACACAGAGAGACAGAGAGACAGAGACAGGGGGGCAGACGGAGGCAGACAGAGACAAAGACAGACAGAGAGAGAGAGAGAGAAAGAGAGAGAGAGAGAGAGAGACAGACAGACAGACAGACAAAGAGACACAGAAGGAGACAGACAGACAGACAGACAGAACAGAGAGATAGAGAGAGAGAGAGAGAGATAGAGAGAAGGAGACACAGAAAGACAGAGAGAGATCGAGAGAGCGGCTGAACCTGTATTCACCGCCCTGTTGTTTCATCCAGTTTCGCTGTCTCTCCTCCGTGATTATTTCATGATCTTGTGGAGCTGCATGTTCTCCTGCCGAAATCTCCTCGATGCATACGTCCAAACGCTGTACGCTGGGTTGGTTGTATTTGTTTCTTTCGTTCCCTAAAGATTTCTGCCATGATTCTGTGGGTTTGTGAAAGGTCGACTCTCTAATCGTTTGCTTGTCGGGTGGGGAGGAGAGGGGAGGGGGACAGGAAGTTTGGAGGAGGAGGAAGGATGGGAAAGAAGGGGGGGGGGGCGGGGTTACTTGCATTGTATAACTTAAAAGTGTGTGTGTGTGTGTGTGTGGTGTGTGTATGTGTGTCTGTCTGTCTGTTTGTCTCTGTGTGTGTAACACAGAGACAGAGAGTTAT
>JADBJO010022918.1:15000-20000 GCA_016801955.1 Conus betulinus
AGAGAGGGGGGGGGGGCGGGCGGACGACCGATGGATGGACGGACGGGCGGACAACACAGAGAGAGAGAGAGAGAGAGAGAGAGAGAGAGAGAGAGAGGCCAAAGCAACATTCCAGTTTGTCCGCAATCGTAATAAAGATTTGTATTGCTGCTCTCTGGCTTCTGCTGTGTCTGGAGTAACTTTAATACCGAGGCCAGATGGCGTTCTTTCAGGCATCTTAGGCAAGATAAGCATAGGGCCCATCGTTCACCTACATCACTGGCCTGCCTTTGACCCAGTGACTGCATTCTGATCACACTCAAAGAGACTCTCTCTCTTCTGCTCATGGGCTTTGCGAAGAGGACTTCAGAAAATCTTAGTCATCAATATTACAAATGCCGATGATAATGTGACTGAGAAATCATAGAACAGCAAGAGTATAGGAAAGACCCTCAAGATGGCTGCAGAACTAATGATGTTGCATGCGCAAAACGTGAATGTGAAATAGCCAAGAAATAAATTACATGAGTGTGTTTGATTATTAGCCTTTAATCTACAATAAATTCACGATGCAATGTTTACCCACGATGCCTTTTTTTTGTGGGTCTAGACAGAGAGTACTGACCGGTTTTTTTTTTTTCTATACGGGTGTGAATAAAAGTTCTATGTAACAAATAAGTGGGCACAAAATGGTATTCGAACAGTGGGTAATTTCGATGCTGCAAGGCGTTGAAGTTATGAAGCGCATGTTGCCCCGTATTCCCTTAATTAGTTCAGAGGCTCCATCACTTAACTTCCTTCGTTAAAAAACTTTAATCTTAATCATGGACTCACTAAATATGATATGGGGCCAAATTGTATCTTTCAATGTGGAATCAAGAATTGTTTGCGCATGGTGCAACGGGATCCGGTCATCATCATGAGAAGTTGTAAGGCGATAAGTGTATTGGGCAAAGAAAATAATCATACAGAGACCCCCCCCCCCCCCCCTTTCCCCACACACGATCTGAACAAAGTCCTAGATTAGAAGCCCCCTTTTTGTGTCGGTCTGTTCGCTTCGTGTCCTTAAGAAGCGAAGCCATTCCATCCCTGAAAGCGCCTCTCAATGACGTCAACATAAAGGATGCCTCTAAACTAAGACTTTGCACTGGTTTTGATCCTGTAGTGAAATAAATGATAGCGACGATAATTTCTTCTGCTGTCAGCACCTTCTGTCAATAATGCTCCGAGGTCGTGCACAACAGTTAGCGTTACTCATTAGACGCCTGGTTATCTTTATGACATGCAACAGATGTAAACAGCAAGAGGGATCGTAAAACCAAATAAAGCATATGATGTGGAGTTTACTCTTTCACCGCTGGAAGCTACTTCCTTCAGTGAGACCAATTACGGTGTGGCTCTTTGAACAGCTTCTTCTATTCCATGAAATCCATGTCGATAAAGCATTCGCGAAGGAAACGAGAAGATCTGGGTCCATAGTTCGAATTTCGGTGGTTTGTTTTTGTTTTTCTTCCCATTTCAACTCGATCTACAGTAGCGGTCTGATTGCTATGGTAGTCTTTCGGATCAGACAAGAGGCAGAAATCCCGTGTGCTATATGTACTTATTGCACATGAAATATAATGAAAATGAAAACAGCACGATACCCAGACGTTGTCCTAAAACAAAAGTGGTAGAAAACTATCATTTTGACACTTACATGGATATCATACAGTAAAGGAAACAAGAATGTGATGCTGTACAAACAGCGAACACTGTCACTGGGGGAGATCCGCGTCAATTTCATTTTGTTGTGGTGATCAGACAAAATTCAATTCAGTTCATGTTGTTTATAGCCCAGCCCACCACAAGGGACCTGGGCTGTGCCAGACAGGACGACAGGGAGACAACAAGAAGCAGAAGAAGAAAAAGAAGAAGCAAACGACGAAGCAGCGGTAGTAGTGTGAAGAGGAGAGGAGGAGGAGGGGAGGAGGAGAAGAAGAAGAAGAAGAAAGACGAAGAGAGAAGAAGAAGAAGAAGAAGAAGAAGAACAACTACAACAACAACAACAACAACAACTACTACTACTACTACCGCTACTACTACAATGACAACAGCAACGACGATGACGACGACGACAAGAACAACAGCAACAACAACAACAACAATATCAACAATAACAGCAAGAAGAGGATGAAGAGAAAAAAGGGAGAGAAAGGTGTCGAAAAAGAACACAAAGCGAGAGGAGAATCAGAAAGAATGAAAGAAGGTGAAGAAAGAAAAGAAAAGAACTGAACAAAACAGAAGAAAGAAAAGAAGAAGAAGAATTGCAAAGAAGAAAAAAAAAGCAAACTGACAAAACAAGAAGAAGAAGAAGAAGAAAACGAAAGCAGAAACTCACAGAGAAGAGTAAGATTAAAGAGACATGACCAAGAAGAACAAGAAAAAAAAAGAAAGAAAGAAGAAAGAAAGAAAGCAACAACACACCCAGAAGAGGGGAACGAAAATAACAAAAAGAAGAAACAAAAAAAAAAAAAAAAAAGAAAGAAGAGGACGATTCCAGACGCATAGGAGCCATCAGCTGCAGCAGCAGTAGTGTCGATGACCCGTTAGGGGTGGCGGCCACTGTCCTCTGTGTGCTTTCCCGAGTTCGAGTTCCACGTGCATCACTGTCAGATAGCGGCCGTCACACCGTCTTCCACGGATGCGTCTTTGTCGTCTGTGCCCCTGACAGGGGCCTCTCTCTCTTCATGACTTGGATGGTGGTGAGGTGGGTGAGTGGGATGTATCGGAGTGTGAGGGCAGACGGATGGTAGGGGAGGGGTGGGGGTGGGGGTGAGGAGGAAGTTTTCAAACTGAGGGACTGGGACACTGAGGAACAGGGTGATAGAAGAAGGGTCATTACCTTTCTTTCTTGCTATTATTTTTTTTTTTTTTATTCATTGTTGCTTGTTTTGTTTTGTTCCGTCTTTTTTTCTGTTTCGTTTTAAATGGCTAAATGCAGGACTCTCTCTCTCTCTCTCTCTCTCTCTCTCTCTCCTCTCTCCTCTCCTCTCTCTCTCTCTCTTCCGAAGCTTGCTAGCTCTCTCACATCAATATGCATTAGGATGTGGTGCCACTGGCACTCTTTGTATTAAAAAAAAATTATCACAGAAAACTGTATTCCATCAACAGAAATACAGCTAAGATAATTCTGTCAAGATTTTTTTTTCCGAATCAACATTTGAGAATCCAGCTAAGATACCTCTAAGACTGACTTACCAATGCCTCACGCCAACGTGGCTCTAACAACTCTATTTTACTACATGCTCGCATAGACATGTGTTCAACATGTTCGTATAGACATATATATATATATATATATATATATATATATATATGTAAAAAAGGCTGATAAAAGGAAGTTTTAAACTTGGACACAAACTGTCCAAAATATTCAACAAGAACACCATTAAACTTTTTCATATTCATGCATGCCTAACCTTAAAAACATAATTGATTCATCCAACAAAATGAAAAGCAACACAGCAAAGAAGGGTGAAGAAAGGAAATCCTGCAATTGTGCTAAAAAAGAACAGTGTCCCTTAAGCAACAAATGCCTCTATAACAACATTGTATACCAAGCCACTGTGACATCAAAATGAAAAAGAAACATACATATGGATCACTGATAAAAATCACTTCAAAACCCAGATACGCAAACCATAAACAGTCATTCAACAAAGAAAAATACAACAAAACCAAACAGAACTGAGCAAAATATATTTGGAGACCTCAAAGACAAAAAATAAACTAAACATATCCTGGAAAATCAGAAAAAAAGGGCATCACCATACAACAACATTTCAAAAAAGATGCAACCTATGTTCAACAGAAAAATGGTTAATACTATGCAAACCATACTTAGCAACTCTAAACACTAAAGTAGAAATAGTAAACAACTGCAGGCACAAATGGAAATCGTTTGTCAGCAAACGCACCCTGAACTGTAAACAACCCCAAAAAAAAACCGAACAATACGTGCAGCCAACCCGCACGTGCAAACAGTGACATCAGATCAACATATAACACCGGCAGTAGGCGCCCCAAAACCATCCTGACGAGAGCGCTGGCTCGAAACAGATCTGTTGGGGTTTTAAAACTTCCTTTTATCATCCTTTTTTAACAGATGTTGCTCCCCAGGGGTTGAGCACTTTCAGATTTTTATTAGGCGTTTTTAGCAATATTTTTGATATACATGCTCGTAAAGACATGTTCAAAACCATTGTCATGTATATCCAGATGGAACTCTCTTTACCCAAACATGAAGCCATGTCCTTCACTGCACGCTGTTAAGAACAACCTTCATCTTATAGCTTCTTTAAACGTAAACCATATGCTACTGTATAGTAAAAAAGACTCCCCAGGCGGTACAGTATGTTCTAATTCGCAACTTCGCTAACAATACGATTTCCAAGCAATAACAGATGTGGTCGTCATAATTACAATGGAAATGAAAATAACACATACTAACTGCTGTATTGCCTCGCGCGGATATGAATGCTTCTTTTCGAATGCATTTTTCTCTTAGTTTTAACGATCAACAGCCTCATTCTCTCATGTTCATTTATCATTTTATCGTAGACAACGCTATTGCATAATTAATATCGTCCTTAACATGCTGTGTGTGTGTGTGTGTGTGTGTGTTGTGTGTGTGTGTGTGTGTGTGTGTAAGTTATGTGCGTCTTCAGTGTGTGTGTGTGTGTGTGTGTGCTGTGTGTCTGTATGTCCTGTGTGTGTGTGCGCGCGCTATGGTGTGTGTGTGTGTGTGTGTGTGTGTGTGTGTGGTGTGTGGGTGTGTGTGTGTGAGGGAGAGAGAGAGCACTTTCTTTTTTTTTTCCGTTGCTGTTAGACTGCACGCTACCCCCTCTCTCCATTCTTCCCATCTCTGTGTCTCTGTCTGTGTTCGTGGCTTCATGAGTATGTATGAATGCCTGTTTATTGTGTAGTTCTATGCATGTAGGCTTATATGTGTGTCGTGCATTTCCATGAATGTGTGTGTG
>JADBJO010022918.1:22500-25000 GCA_016801955.1 Conus betulinus
CATCACCCCACCTCACCCTATACATCCCCGCACCACCCCACCTCACCCTCGTCCGTCCTCGCTCCACCCCACCTCACCCTCGTCCATCCCCGCATCACCCACCCACCTCACCCTATACATCCCCGCACCATCCCCACCTCACCCTATACATCCCCGCACCACCACCCACCTCATCCTACCTCACCCCTATACTCCCTGCACCACCCCCACCTCACCCTATACATCCCCGCACCATCCCACCTCACCCTATACATCCCCGCACCATCCCACCTCACCCTATACATCCCCGCACCATCCCACCTCACCCTATACATCCCCCACACCACCCCCACCTCACCCTATACATCCCTGCACCACCCACCCTCACCCTATACATCCCCGCACCATCCCACCTCACCCTATACATCCCCGCACCATCCCACCTCACCCCTACCTCACCCTATACATCCCTGCTGCACCACCCCACCTCACCCTATACATCCCTGCACACCACCCACCTCACCCTATACATCCCTGCACCATCCCACCTCACCCTATATCCCCGCACCACCCCACACCTCACCCTATACATCCCCGCACCATCCCACCTCACCCTATACATCCCCGCACCACCCCACCTCACCCTATACATCCCCGCACCATCCCACCTCACCCTATACATCCCCGCACCATCCCACCTCACCCTATACATCCCCGCACCATCCCCACCTCACCCTATACATCCCTGCACCACCCCACCTCACCCTATACATCCCTGCACCATCCCCCACTTCACCCTATACATCCCTGCACTACCCCACCTCACCCCTACCTCACGCTATACTCCCCCCCGCACCACCCCACCTCACCCTATACATCCCTGCACCCACCCCACCTCACCCTATACATCCCCGCACCATCCCACCCTCACCCTACCTCACCCTATACATCCCTGCACCACCCCACCTCACCCTATACATCCCTGCACCACCCCCCTCACCCTACCTCACGCTATACACATCCCCGCACCACCCCACCTCACCCTATACATCCCTGCCACCACCCCACCTCACCCTATACATCCCCGCACCATCCCACCTCACCCTACCTCACCCTATACATCCCTGCACCCACCCCCACCTCACCCTATACATCCCTGCACCACCCCACCCCCCCACCCTCGTACATCCCCGCACCACCCCCCACCTCACCCTATACATCCCTGCACCACCCACCTCACCCCACCTCACCCTCGTCCATCACAGCACCACCCCACCTCACCCCACCTCACCCCACCTCACCCTCGTACATCCCCGCAAAACCCCACCTCACCTCACCCCACCTCACCCTCGTACATCACCACACCACCCCACCTCACCCTCGTACATCCCCCCACTACCCCCACCTCACCCTCGTCCATCCCCGCACCACCCCACTCCACCCTCGTACATCCCCGCACCACCCCACTCCTCCACCCTCGTACATCCCCACACCTCCCCACCTCACCCTCGTACATCCCCACACCCTCCCCACCTCACCCTCGTCCACAGCCGCGCTCTCCCGAGTTGCTGTCGTGTTCCAAGGCCCTGAACCCTCAGTCCTCTAGGAGCAATCGATGACCGATCGTCATGAGGCCACTCACCGGAGGAGACACTGCACCGCTCTGCCGAGTCACTTTCGTGGTGTTGTCCGTAATGCTTATTCTAGTCCAGTGTCTGCAGGACATCACCTGCTAAAGCCCAGTGCTGGAGATCATCGTTGGTTAGTCGCGCGGCGCTCGAGTCTCAGGAAGCGTCCTTCATTATGGCCAGATATGGAAGTCTGACCACGCGGCAGAGACAGATGATTATCCTTCGTTAGAGATAGGATGATTATGCTTCGTTAGACATGGATGATTATGCTTCGTTAGAGATAGGATGGTTTTGCCCTCATCAGAATTAGGATGATTGCGCTTCATCAGAGATAGGATGGTTGTGCTTTCATCAGCACTCTCTGTTTTCCCCTCTCCGTTGCACCAGGGCTTGTTCTTCCCGGCTCAGGGAGCAGAGAGAGAGAGAGAGAGAGAGAGAGAGAGAGAGAGAGAGAGAGAGAAGCAAGGCAAAGAGAGAGACAGAAAAGCAAAGGCAAACGAGAGAGAGAGGAGAGAGAGAGAGAGAGAGAGAGATAGAGAGAGAGAAGAGAGAGAGAGAGAGAAAGAGGACAGACAGACAGACAGACAGACAGACAGATCTATCCGACAATAATGAATTCTTGATGACGTGTGAAAAATAGGGGCGTTCTTGCTATGCCTTACTGAGCCTTTTTCAGTTGGCGCACTTGTCTTTTTTTCAAATCCTGGAAAGAGTTCTAAGAAAGTATACATGTGTGCACGCATGCGTGCGTGTATGCGTACGTGCGTGTGTGTGTGTGTGTGTGTGTGTGTGTGTGTTGTGTGTGTGTGTTTGTGTGTGTGTGCATGCGTGTGCGTCCACGCGTACGTGCGTGCATACAAGCGTGCGTGCGTGCGTGTTTGCGTGTTTGC
>JADBJO010022919.1:5000-27231 GCA_016801955.1 Conus betulinus
TGCTTGGATTATAATTGCAAACTCAAAGCGTGCGCTGCCAATGAAAAATAATACATATATATATATGGCTTATTACAGACAGATCAAGCTAAAAATTTAAGAGATAATACACTGAAGGGCTAAAAAAAAAGAATATAAACACAAAAATAAAAAACAATCCACTGAAGATTAATAAATGATTTATAAATGAGAATATGCCCATAAGTGCTGATAAGAAAAAGACAAAATGTACCCGACTAGGATTTTTGTATATATTTTTTGTGCTCATGTTCATAAATACAGCTGTATTATACTGGCACACATGTGACATTTTTCTGACCACTATGAGCTGAACAATTCAAAAACTAAAACACACACACACACACACACACACACACACACACACACACACCACACACACACACACACACACACACAACAATCTACCTTGTCGATGATCTGCATGAGCACCAGACTGTTATATATGACATTATTGTCATCCATTAGACTTTTTAAAAATCAATTATTTTTCCTCATGGAAAAAGTACTGAACACCGAAGTTTTATTTCACAGCACAATTCAACACATACAACTACAAAACTGAACACAAATCTTTAGCTGTCATCTAATATCAGTAAAAAAAAAAAAAAAAAAAAAAAATGCAATGAGCACTTCTAATATGGTAACATCTAAAGCAGCGACTGGTATACATGTCTTTTTCTTTGTTTCAACCACTGAAATCCTCTCAACAGTTCTAGACATAAACTGAGTGATGATCACAATGATGATAAAGAGAAAAAAAACACAAAAAGACGGGAAGAGAGGGAAACAGAGAAAACCATTAATTTTCATGATTTTCATTTGTAAATCCTTTTTCTTCAACAAAATACATTTACAGACATAAAAGGTTACACCTGGATCATGTTCAGTTATAAAGTACTGCCAATGGTTTGACACAATCTACATTCTCTTAAATGTACATTATGATCATCAGATTTTGCACACACACACACACACACACACACACACACACACACCCATGCACCCGCACCCCCCCCCCCCCCCCCCCCCACACACACACACACAGGTAGGTATGTACACTACCCCTAAACTGGGTTTATCAACTTCTGATTTATGCATACATGAGTAAGAACATACAGATTTACTGGGGGGAAAAAAAGCGAAGTTCCCGGTATAGCATTTTGACACAAGCTTCCATCATTTTTTTTAAATACTTTTTTATTTTATTCTACATTTAATAAATCAGAATGAAAAAAAAAAGATCTTTCAGTGAAACGCAGTATTCTTTTCTACTCACATATCAACTATTTAGTGAGAATGGGTTATAGTTAAAATGTTTCCTGTGGTTTAAAAATACACCATGATCTTAGCATTTTTAACAATCAATGATGGTTTACAAAAGAAAAACAAAAACCAAAAAAAACCCATCTTCCAGGTTTGAGCATTTAGCAAATCCACTTTGCAGAACGACCAAACACACACACACACACACACACACACACACACACACACACACACACTGGCTGAGCACACACTTAGAGTGCTCTCATACACGCATGCCTGCACACGCACACATAAACAATGCACACATACAGATAGAGAGATACACACACATACACTGCATGTGCGCACGCACACACAAACACATTATATATACAAACACAACACACACACATAGAAAAAGCACTGCAAAACAGGTGGATAGGAAGATGCTATTCACTTAAGTAGCAACTGATTTTATTATATTTTCCTTTGCACAAGACCTAGCCTGCATGCAATGTTTTTTTTTTTTTTTTTTTTTTGTTTTTTTTAAATACAGACTGTTTACAAAAAAACCAAGACAATCATTTCAGAGAGAGAGAGAGAGAGAGAGAGAGAGAGAGAGAGAGAGAGAGAGAGAGACAGACAGACAGACAGACAGACAGACAGACAGAGAGAGAGAGATCAAGAATCACACACACACACACACACACACACACACACACACACACACACACACACACACACACACACACACACACACACATTGCCACAGAGACAGACAGAGACAGAGTAAGATAGAGAGCAAAACTTGCTTGCTGAATTGCTGAAAATATTCCAAAGGAACAGGCACTTGATAACAACTCCTCACATGTTCACTGCCAACAGCATTCATAATCGCTCTGACTCCACCAAAATTGCTGTAAACTGTTTGATGAACACTAACACTGCAATACCGGTAAATACAATTACTGTATCACCACAGTGTTCTTATTTCATGTGTAAACCTGTTAAGTGCTGAACAAAATACTGGTGGATCAAATAGCCACAACAGTTAATTCCAGCATAGAAATTATACTGAAAGAAAACTTGAAGCACTGACTACTTCTGTCACTTGATCAATGACTCAGGTGATTCCACACAATCAGTGTTTTAAGCTCATGAAGTATAATGTTCAAAATCAATAATTTTCAACACTGTGAACGTTCTGGAACATGTCATCACTGATATTCTCCATTTAAAAGCAAACTTTTGAATACAGCTGAAGAAAGCAACAACTGACTGGCTGAGTGAGAAGGATGTGTTAGTCACTTTATTTCCAAGATACCCACCTTCATAAGGTGTGGGATTGGCCACAGGTTCAGAGAGTGCAGGGAACCACGACTGACACAAGACATTAGTCAACAGATGACTGGCATTGTTACAACAGAGAGCATTTCCTATGCTTTCACTGGCTTCAGTCTTTGTTTTTTTTTTTTTTTTTTTATGAAACTGACAGACAACAACAAAAAGCTTTTCACATGATGTAGGGCTGGACGCACAAACAATTAATATGGTGCAAACGAAAAATGTTCTTGTTAGTGGCGAATCATGCCCAAGGCTGGGTTCCAGATGAGTTCTGATCATGATCAGTCTGGTTGGCCTCTGCTATGGACATTTTTGGAAGAATGCACTCTAAAAACTGTGTCCAAATACTCAGAGAGTTTATGCTACAATGCATAGTTACACTGAAAAAAACAGAGCACAATTCGTTTCTGGTGAAAAACTTACCAAATAAGGACGAAAACTGTATAAATTATGCTTGTATTATGTCCTGGCTGCCATCTTGAATGTTCAGAAAACCTGTGGTTCAAGGGGAACAACGATTTGAAATCGATATATTACAGCAGTTGTCTCCCATTTTATTACTTTGCTCATTTGCTTTTCTCTTTGTTCCCGATCAACTTCATATCATCACAACTTCATTATTATTACTTTATAATTATCATCATCATTTTCATTATAATCAATACCATACCAGGAAGAAACTCTAGGGAATACTTGACAGCATGAAGTTTTCAGAGAAGCAACCCCCTCAGACAAGCGAAAATGGCCATGAACTCCTTTGCACTCTGAGGGGGCTGGGCTACATCCAGATAATGACTCTTTTCCTTTCTGCCATCAGATTTTTTTTTTTTTTTTTCCCTCTTTTTTTTGTGTTTTGTCATGGCATTGCTAGATTTGAACCAGCAACTTCTGGAAGGTGGGTATCTCAAGACTGCCATTTACATGGATTTCTTGCCCACATTGCTGTGTGAAACCTGTTCTTAAGTTGGGAAACTAAATCTATACGAAGTTCACTTTTGTTCTTCCTTGACCAGACCCAGATGGATCTTTTTTTTTTTTTTTTTTTTTCAGCTGCCTCTGCCATTGCCTTAAGTCCTCTTCTAACCAGAAATTTCAATGTATTTCATGCGACCATGTGCCCTCAGCGAAAAGGTTGCTGGTATTAGCGAGTTCATAGGGACTGTCTGGATGGATATGATGCCCCAACTGGAGGGGGGTGCTCACTCACACTGGCTCCACAACTAAGCAATTATTGACTACAGTAGGGAGGCTCAGTAGGTGGTGTCTTGCCTATGTGGGGTCAGAACAGGCATCACTGAACACCACCGAAGTGACTCAGCAGCAGTGCAGTGTCTCCTCCGGTGAGCTGCCCTGTGATGACTTGACATTGACTTTCTAAGAGGACTGCTGGGCTGGGGCTGCGACATATAATAAGTCAGAGACTGAATGTGGACAGACAGCCATAATGAGTGATGTGGGGCGAGGGGTGAAAGGGGAGGGGGGGGGGGGGGGGGGGGCTCAATGATTCTGGAGTGGCACAGAACACACACACACCTGTCTAAGATCACTGTTACGTGGATAGACGTTAAATTAAAGACCGAGTGAACGAACACACACACACACACACACACACACACACACACACACACACACTCTCATATGCACACACAACCTCCAAAGATGACAGAATTTCAGTTTCATGCTGGATGCATCACTGCGGAAAGGCTGGACGACAAACATACTACACCACATCACCTCTGAAAAGTCACAGGCCAAAATGTGTCATGACGGCAGTTCCACAAGTCAGGTAAATAAACTACTAGAGAGGGATCTAGTTGCAAAGTGAAACGACAGAATTTCATCATTGCAATAGCAATGAAGTGAATGCCAAGTGATAAGTCTGAGGATCAGGTTCCTGTAAATGGGTTAAAACACACACACACACACCACACACACACACACACACACACACACACACACCATAAAACACAGCATTTATTCTAATATCAAAGATTTAGATCCACTTACAGAATATTTTTTTCTTCATAAATCAGACCATTTTCGACTCCATCCAACAAACACAGTACGATTACATTGACTTTTAAACATCAAAATACAGGACAGTATCACTGTTCAAAATGTTGTTATGCTCTGCATACTTATGCGGGGATTGTCTTCAGTTCTGCCAAGCTCCTAGCATAACATTATCAGTCTCAAAAATCCCCCGAAGTCGGTGTGTGGCAGCCCATGTGGCGGGGTAATCAAAAACGGTCACACACGTAATGTTCTCATCCCCAGCTGATACATTTGTACCATAGTGTTCAAATGCTTTGGCTGTTTGGATGATCCCTGGAGTCTTTTAGCCAGGGTATGACAAAAACAACAACTTTTCAAAAATCAACTCATATTGTCAGCAGTAAGTCTTCTGAGGAAAGTTACAAACAAACAAAAAACAAAAAAACAAAAAAAAAAAAACAAACAAACAAAAAAAAAAGCCACAATCAGGTGCACTGCAGCAACTTCTGAGCTGTAACCAGGGTTGTGAGAAACTTTGAAAAAAAAAAAAAAAGGACAAATTCAGGTACCCTGCAGCAAATTCTGAGCTGTAAGTAACTAGCGTTGTGGAGAAGCTGAAAAAAAAAAAAAAAAAAAAAAAAAAAAATCAGGTGTAATGCGGCAATTTCTGTGCTGTAACTAGGGTCGAGGAATAGTTACAAAAAAAAAAAAAAAAGGAAAAAAACCAGAAGAAAAAAAAAAAGCCGAAATCAAATATCCAGCAGCAAGTTCTGTGCTGTAACTAGGGTTGTGAGCAGTCCTTTGTTAAATGGGAAGAGTGTAAGGCTGTGACACTCATAGTTGTGATTTCAAACCATTCTGTGAGGTCAGATTTTTTTTTTTTTTTACTCCTTGAAAACCATCCCTGTCTAACCAGCAGAAATAGGAACCTGATTTAGTTCAGGGAGAGTTTATGCGATGAAAGAAAAGGGTCAGTCTCTGCCTCCCCCCATTATGTCATGCCCTAGACACAGAGAACTTCTTAACACTTAACTGCCTCTAGGACTTTTAGGCTGTCGGATTGTCATCTTTCAGCCCTCATCCTTCCCTTTACCCTTCCTTTCTCATAAACAAAACAAAAAAAAAAAACAAAAAAAAGAAACAAAATAAACGACAGAAAAACAAACAAAAATTTCTGGTCCGCATTAAAATGTTAAGAAGTGAAAAACAAAACAAACAAACAAACAAAAAAGGATGTTCTGTGACACGAAAGGAAGTACCGGGTCTGTATGTAGAGATTTCATTATTGTTCTTTAAACTTCTGTCAGCAAGTCAGTACCTGAAAGGAAACAAACTTACTTCCCATCATGGAACTGGTAATAGTATAGACTGAAAGAATTACATCTAGTAATTTCTGCAAGGGGAAAGTATAAGAGGTATGGACTGATAGAGTTATTCCCCGTTTATTTTTTCGTAACATGACACAGAAAATATAAAATGCCAAAGTTTCTATCATTAGAAAATGTTAGTATGTCTTAAACATAATTACATCATAGATAATCATCAATTTGTAAACAACGACTTCAAGGTGTTCAAGTTCAGTGGAAACTTTGAAACAATGTTACTGAAAGAAGAGTGCACCTACCCCTCTGCATAACAGATGCGCAGCAGTATTCCACGAGTTTGTCTTTGGCGTATCATATATATAGCGATGTAGACATATGTCTGCAGGAATCTTGTCCTTAAGGGCCTCAGGCCGATAGGACGTAAATCTCATCCTTAACAGTAACAGGCCGTATCACAGCTTTCCACAAGTTTTCTTTTAAAATCTGTGGGTGTGAGTGTATGTGTAATCTTACTGTTACCGACAAATAAACCAACCAACTAATGGCAGCCAGTGAAAATACAAACTCCATGGTGAGGGTAAAACTACCCCAAACCCAAAACAAACAAATCGGCAAACAAAATAGAGACTGGACAAAAGATGCCGCATTGCAAGTTCTCTCTCTCTCTCTCTCTCTCGCTCACCCCCCACCAACCATGATCTCATTGGTCTCTCTCCACTGTTTCTCTGGTTTAACTTTATTATCAAATTTCTTCAGAAAAAAATTTGGGACAAGCAATCATAGGCATATAATCACCAATATACAGTTAAAACGGACACACATTCTAACTCTGTGTGTGTGTGTTTCTATTGGGGTGGCGGTGGGGGTGTGAGAGTTCTTCATATAACAAACATACATTTTACATTTTTTTGTTTGATGTGTGTATGTGTGTGTGTGTGTGAGAGAGAGCGTTGTGTCCCCACCGCCCCCCCCCCCCCCCCTCTGTCCGGTTCTGGATAGGATGGATTATACAGATCAACGCAATACAGCAGTTAGGTTTGCATGCAGCCTCCCCTGCGCTATCCGGAGGGGCAGGAAAACATCCCCAACGGGCAGTTGAAGTGTGTGGTTAGAAGGAATTTTCTAGACATGGACACTGACGCGCAACAGCCATTCTCTGTTGGGCGCAACAATGAGATGTAGACAACTGGGAGACTGCTTAAACTCAGATTTCGCTGCCTGTCAAGAGCTGCTGGACCGCCTCAAAGTTACAATTCGCACGAGGCGAACATATGGAATCAGCACTTATGTCAAAAGAAAAAAAAAAAAAAAAAAAAAAAAAAGCCTGAACTTTATTCTGTTTCCCCAAATTAGCTACCAAAAAGAGGCAGCCAAACCCAACAAACTTCCATCAAAACTTTCCCTGTTCATCAGCAACAGGTTGTCAGAAAAGTCACCACCAATCTTAAACTCTTCCAGACTTTCTCACAAGAACCGTATATCTCGAAAGACTGATAGCGACACAGATAGATGGGGAGGGGGAAAAAAAAAGACTGTATCTACTACACCATCGTATGGGAAAAACTTACGTCGGATCATGACACGGATGTAGGTCGGCCATCTTGAGACTGTTTCCTTTTCTTCAAGAGTTTCTGCGTCCTGCCGCCAGCCTTGGCAGAAAGCTGGACTGCTATACTGGCAGAGATGCTGTGAACAGCTGTCTGAAGACAGCACATGCACACACAGCGCTAACACACATCTATGGTAAAATCGTAGCTTCAAAAGGTTATGATTACTGTTTCAACGATGAAAACAGGACGGCACTGATAAAAAGTAATAGGTAAGGTAAGGTAATGTTGCCCACAAAGAGCCTCACTAAGGCTGTCCAAAAAGAAGAAGAAGAAGAAGAAGAAAAGGAATTATTGTTATCGTGTGCGTATGTGCAAAAACAATATACTATCGGTCAGGTAATGTTGCTTATAGCCCAGCCGACCTCAAAGGGGCCATATCAGGGCTGATACTAGACGGAAGTCAGTAAGACGGGAAATCGGGCCCAAAAGAAGTTTCTGTGAGAATTTTTGGGCGAAGAGGTTGGGGAGGGGCATCAAATGTAAAACTGATGGATGGGAAAGGGGACACACCGCCTTGACCTTTCTACAGGTTCTGTGTTCGTGACTTCCTCTTTCTTCTCTGACTCTTTAACGTTGCGTCTGTCCTTTTTCTATAGTTTGTTTGTTTCTCCTGGACTATGTCGATCATCCGTCAGTTCTGTCAATGCGACTCTCTGCCGTTACACTTTATTTGTAAAGTGGTCACAGTTTATGAATGATAGACTGTGTGTGTGTGTGTGTGTGTGTGTGTGTGTGTGTGTGTGTGTGCGCGCGCGCGTGCGTGTGTGTGTGTGTGCGTGCGTGTGTGTGTGTGCGTGCGTGCGCGTGAAGTAAAGTCAAAATGAGTTTATGGAGGGCTAAAGAAGAAGCTTTTACAGCTTTTTTTTTCATTCTGCCCTCACAAACATAGTTGTAATCATAAAGAGCACACACACACACACACACACACACACACACACACACACACACACACACACATGCACACACATACATACACGCACGAATGCGCGCGCGCGCGCGTGCACACACACACACACACACACACACACACACACACACACACACACACACACACACATTCAGGGCTCTTTCAAATGTTATTTCCGAAGGATATGATTGTACAGATGGCAAATTGTTCTATGTCGTTCCTCCAGAATATGTTAAACTTGCTTTGTAGAGACTGTTACAGGGTTTGGGAAAGGAAAGCTTGTGTGAGTGTCTGTTTTCATTGGTTACGAAGTTTGGGATAAATTGGTTGGAGCTGTGTGTGTGTGTGTGTGTGTGTGTGTGTGTGTGTGCGCGCGCGCGCGCGCGCGCGCGTGCGTGTATGCGTGCGTACATGAATGCAGCCACCAATCGTGGATGGAGAAAAGACTCCTTCGTCCTACTCGTCTCCTTCAGAGAAACCGCCAACTCCCCCACTCCCTTCCCTTCCACGCTCACCCTGATCGCAGGTGGCCCTCGTGAGATATAGGCTACTCATGCGTTTTGCTATTACATGGACCGGCCCAAAGTCCGTACCCATCCGTGTCACACGGGTGCGGGCATCTTAGCTTTGTTCACAAGCATAAAGGCTAGAAACACACACACACACACACACACACTGTGGCATTCAAAGACAGCAGCTACTTCCCGCTTCCGCCACTGAGTTTCGTCTGAGTAGTGCAGTCACAAAGACCGACAACTCGCGCAAAATTGATATCAAGGATTCCAAAGATTTTTCCTCCTACCCCCCCCCCCCCCCCTCCCCCCCCCCCCCCCCCCCCATCTATCTATTTTCATGGGTCACATGACACTCTTCGCTCGATCATAATAGTAATAACCACAGTTTTCATGATAAGTTCATGTTTAACTGTCATATACCATACGTAAGAATAAGAAAACCGGTAATTACGAATCAACAGGAAGAATAACGATTGTCACGGTTTCTTGAAGACAAGTGTTCTTTGATAATTACTGTTTGCACTTAAAAAAAAAAATGATCGTCGCTGTTTTCTTGAGGGCAAACATTGTATGATTTTTTTTTTTTCACGTGAGAACAATAATTATCCCTGTTTTCTTGGAGACAAATACTGTATGATTATTACTTATTTCTTGTGTTGAAAATAGTAATCCCTATTTGCTTAAATACAAGAAATGTAAGACATTACTCTTTTCACGTGTTAACAATAATCATCCCTGTTGTTCTGAATCAAGTATTGCATGATAATTACTTTTTTTTTTCACATGTTAACAATAATCATCTTTATTTTCTTGAATACTAGTGCTGTATGGTAATTACTCTTTTCATGTGATAGCAATAATTACTGTTGTTTTATTGAAGACGAGTACTGTTTAGTAACTTCTCTTTTCACGAGATAATAGTAATCACTCTTTTTTTCCCCACGACAAGTATTGTATGATAATCACTCTTTTCATGTAATGAAAATAATTATCCCCGAATTTCTGAAGACATAATTGTTTGATAATTACTCTTCACATGACAGCAGTAATTATTCCTGGTGTCCTGAAGACGTGTCTTGCATGATAAGAACTCTTATCATAATTAAGACCACCCCCGTTTTTCCTAAAAGCACGCACAGTATGATGATTAATCTTTTCAGGTAATAATAATTGCCCTTATTTTCCTGAAAGACAAGTACAGTATGATAATTCATGATTTTGACAGGATAACAATAATCATAATTGTTTTTCCTGAAGACAGGAAGTGTATGATGACTTCTTTTCATGTGAATGCAATAATCAACAGTGTGTTCGCTGTTTTGTTTGTTTTACATACAAATACTGTTTGACAGTTGCTGCTCTTTGTAAAAACGATAACATTCAGGGTTTTTCCCCCCTGAAGACAGCAGCACTGTTTGATAATTACTCTTTTCTCATGATAATAAGAATCATTGGTGTTTCTGTTTGTTTATTTTATTTCTGAAAACGAGCTCTCTTTGATGCTTTAATACTTTCATGTAAAAACAAACAAACAAACAAAAAACCCCCCAACCAACCAACCAACCAAACAAAAAACTCATCTTCCCTATCGTGTTGAAGAAAACGGCCACTTTTACGAAAGAGGAGGATTGACGCTAACAAGTTTCCGTATACATGCACATGTATCGAGTTCCGCGCTTTGTCTTGAACCTCGAGAGCTAGGCTAGAGCCTTTCCTGTGATTTAGGGACTACTGCTCTTTGATGAACTCTCGCTGCTCAGCAGCAAGCCTTTCTCCTTTGCATAGACCGACAACGAAGGTCGTGGGCAGTAACTTGAAGATGAAGGGGGTCAGATTTCACGGGGCAATTTCTTCTTTGTACAGGCCTCTCTCAGCGTGATCCATCTCTTCACTTCTATCATCTTCGAAGCCACTGACAGAAAGAAGCTCGACAGAAAGCTCAACAAAACCTCGTTGTGATTCGAAGGCGGGGTTGGGTCACACACAGAGAGAGAGAGAGAGAGAGAGAGAGAGAGAGAGAGAGAGAGAGAGAGACGGGAGTAGGGTGAGGAAGAAGAAGGGTGGAGGGAACAGGCAGGGATGGGTTGGGGGCTGAGGAAGGTGGGGATGGAGTGGGGGAGCGCAAAAAGGCGCTAGGCGGGTTTACGAATTCTGACAGATCATCTCACGACGGAAGGTCACAAGAGGCCATGATGTGCTGTAAAAAATTAACCTTTTACGCTTGAACGTTTAGACTATGTAATTTAAAATTTTTTTTTTTTTCATTTAACCACTTCAGAAATTAACCTCTAAAGCTACACAGAGACTCCGAACTTAAACTACTTCAGACGTTAACCCTCTTGTAGTACACTAAAAGATCTAAAAATTGAAGCCCTTTAAATATTGACCCCGAAGCCAGACATACTTCAGATGTTGATAACTTCGGTTCTTACCCATAATTCGTTGCAGAGACCTACAAATCAAAACACTTCCCTTATTACTCTTTTTCGGCCCCTTAATTTTTTTTCGGCCCTTATAATTTTTTTCGGCCATTAATACTCTTTTCGGCCATTATTACTCCTTTCGGCCATTAATACTCTTTTCGGCCAATATAGGGCCTACTCTTTTCGGCCATTGTTACTCTTTTTGGCCATTATTACTCTTTTCGGCCATTATTAGGCCTACTCCTTTCGGCCATTATCACTCTTTTCGGCCATTATTAGGCCTACTCTTTTCGGCCATTGTTATTCTTTTCGGCCATTATTACTCTTTTCGGCCATCATTACTCTTTCAATTCATAATGTGGAGTGACTGCAGCGGAAACTGAAAGAAGAGCAAAGACAAAATTACTGAGTCGCCAACCGAAGGAACACACACACACACACACACACACACACCTGTACTTGGTGTATGGGGTGTCTGGTCAAGTCAAGTCAAGTAAACTTTATTATCTCAATTTGAGAAATTAATTTGTGGTCACACACATTCACAGCAAATAAACAATAATTTAGCCACATTACCCATTTTCTCACATATGACATACATTCATATAGAGGAATTTGGATTTCAATTAAACATCTTCTCGGTTCATGAAATCAATGGACAGGGGAATAAAACTTTGTTTAAATCTGACACTTCTGCATTTAACCGATCGATATCTTCGTCCTGACTGAAGAAGGTCATTCTGATTTGCAAGAACATGGGTCTGGTCACACGTAATCTTCTTCGCTTTACAAACAACACGGCACCTGTATAGCTCATTCAGACTTTTTTGTGTCTCACCACCGATTTTTTCCCACGTTCACCACTTTCTCAAGCACATTTCTGCTCTTCACAGTCAACCCACCATACCAACACATAAATGAGAAAGTTAGAACAGATTCCAAGAAGCATGAATAAAATGTCCGAAGAATGTCAGTAGGCCTATTCACATGAAATGATCGCAGCTGCGAAGACAATATAATCTGGTTTGACATTTTTTGTGGACATACTCAACATGGGATTTAAAATTCAGCTTATTATCTATAAAAGTTCCTAAATATTTGTATGATTCAACACATGGTAGAAGTCACACGCACACACACACACACACACACACACACACACACACACACACACACACAACGCGTCTCGACTTGTCGGATCTTTTTCAGGCTAAACAACTAACATATAAAACAATGAAAACAAAGGACGAATAGACAGTAATTTATCTTTTCGATCTGGGTGCAGAATTTTCACAGATTTTGTAATTTAGCCTCCTAAAACATCACCCTTGAACTTATGCAGACAGATCAAATTTTAACATCTTCATACTTTAAATTTTTTCAGTGTAGCTGAACATTATTTTTTAGTAGTACTCCACGCTTCGAGTAACATGGCTGTTCCAGACCATGATTCGCTGCCTCCGGACATGTAGAATGTCGTGGAGAGAGAGAGAGAGAGAGAGAGAGAGAGAACGGAACGGAACGGAAACGGAAACGGAAAGAGAGAGAGAGAGAGAATACAAGCACAAAGACATGACAAAAGGTAACATGAAACACACACACACACACACACATACGCCCACACACACCCACTCACACGCGCGCGCGCGCGCGCACGCGTACACACACAAACACTCTTATTGAACACAATAAGATGTGCATTTCAAGAACAAAACACTTTCTTCATAGTCGGATTCTTAGACTCATATTCATAGACTCAGATAATTCATAGACTTTCTTCATAGTCTTCATTACGCAAGGAGTGTGGTGGTGGATTATTGCGGGGTATGCAAACATTGGCACATAAAATGGTTAAGTAATGGTGTTTGAAGGTTGATATGCACTGGCGTTGTTTGTTTGACTCAAGGAGCGAGTTCCATTGACAGGAGCCCGAGTATGTTGAGTGGATTTAAATACGTCAGACCTTGGAACACAGATTTTCCTTGACGAGCTAATTGAGAATCTGTGAACTAATGTTGAGGGTGCCTTCTCTGACACAATCCTGTGCATTATGATCCCTTTGTTGTATTCTAATCTAAGACTTAAGGGGAGAATAGAACCTGTTCATAGTCTGAGACAGAGAGAGAGATATATTCCTTGTCGCTGGTTAGAATGATTGATAAAGGTAGGTAACGCATATTGTCAGTCTCAGCTCAGAAATGTTTTCCGAGTGACTCCCCCTTCCACGTAGTATGGCGAAGAGGTGGTAAATACGTACGGTGCTTCGGAGAAATTTGCTTGCTTTCATGTGATTGTCACATAAGAAAAAAGTGTCCTTTTCACTGATCGTTTAGGGAAATGAATGCAAGGTATCTGGAGACTTTTTACTGGGAAAAACTATGCATTGTGTTCGTGTTATTTTGTGCTGATCCAGGCTGCATGATATCGAGATGCTCTTGTCATGATGATGGATCTGGATCTGGATTGGTACGTCGCTAACATCCATTCACTGGCATGGGCGCGATGGTATTATCGGCTTCTGGCTTTTGTCAGAGCCGACTTGAAGCTGTCGACTGACTTTTAGTGTACGATGTTGATGATGATGACTAGACGCGAAAGTTTGCTCTTGTGTCATTTTGTATTTTCGTAAGCTCAGGGGGGTCTCATTTTAGCCGCTGTGATTGTCGGCTGAGGGTGCATTCAATAATCATTCATTGAACATTCAGTTTTTCTTTTTTTAAATTTGGCAGTGGCTGTGTCGTCATAGGCAAGAGAAGATAATCATTAACCTATCAAGACGTAACAAAGAATATTTTGGTTTGTATTATGATCGTAATAGTGATTTCCAAAGATGAGTAATTCAGTAATGAAAAACAAACAAAAAAACAAAAAACTATTATGGAGCATTTCATTTTCAAGTTCAGTTTCATGAAAGGTCCAGCACTCAATATTGAATGTAATGTAAGAATGGTACCAATGGTTTTGTAAACATTAAATAACTGTGATGAATTTTGTAAGTCGTAATTAAACTGGCCTTGCTCTAGTGCAGCTCAAATCACACACCTTTCTGATTGCTCAGGAGAACTAAACCTGGCAGTTAATGGTCTCTCTAGGTGTCTGTTTAGCAAACAGTTTTTGATGTCAGGGAAAGGAGAGGGGCCCACAGTAGAGTGTTAAGAGCATTTGCCTGCAAAGCTGATGGTCATAAGTTCACACCTTCTTGGATTCAGAGTTTTACTGTTTGACAACCCTCTCAGTACACCCAGTAGAAAGTAACTAGCTGATTCAGGTCAGGGAAGGGCAAGGCAGCCCCAGGCATGGGGAACCTGAAACAGTTCACAGAGACCTGTTTACTCAGGATTTCACTGTATTTTGTAGACATATTTGGCTAAAATATGATGAAAGCAACAAAGCGGGAAAAATACGTGGGGGAAAAGAAAAAACCAAGACGAAGTTCTTGTGGTGTATTTCCATTCTGTTTGAGCGCTACAACCAAAGAGTGACAACTCGCACAAAATCATGTGTGTGAACTCGCATCTGGATGACGTAGGAACAACATCAGGGACCTGTTGCTTTTACAAAAATTCAAAAATTAGGAAGATGCGAACAGATAAAATTTTTTTTTTTTTTTTTATAGGAAAATGCGCTCATTTCAGTTGAGAAATTCACCAATAGCAGCTTTAGGGTATAAGAGGTGTGTTCACAAAGCCTATGACCATAACCTTTTAAAGTTAAAGATTGACTGAGCAGTCAAGTTTAGTGCAGAATGGCAGCATTTCTATTCTTCCTCTTTACTTAAAAATTACACCTTTAGTTTTTTTGTCAGAACAAAACCCCAGCACAGACAGTCTCATTCAGAAGAGGTGTGTGCTGTAAATGAAATGCATTGAGCGTGCAGGCATTCTCTCTTGGTCAGTGTGAAAATGATAGAACCACTCGCTTTATTTCTCCCTGAAAGGCAACTATCATGTTAGCTGAGCATACCATCATTTTATTATATCTGCTACTTTATAAATGCACTGTTGGTAGTGGTTTTTATTCATTGTCTCTTCTCTTAAAGGGGGCAAATGGCAATTTTTGGGGGAGTAATGGACTTTTTTCATCAACTTGTCCTCAGGACAAGTAAAAGCTATGTGGGGATTTATCTAGCCTCTTCTAGATTCTAGATCTAACCATGCCCGGGCTGTCAGAGAACTTTTATGATCCTATCACTTGATGTCTCTAGTGAATCATCTTTGTGTGTTTTGTCTGCAGAATTCAGGTTGGAGACTACGCCACATTACCATCAGATTCCAGTATTGTTCAGAAAAGAGATTACAAAAAGATGGTACTACTATAAGTATGATATATGGGATATGAACTCAGTCAGGGCGCAATATCTTAGATATTTTATTTTTTTTTTTTTTTTTAAACAGTTAGATCTTTGTCATAACAATGGCCCAACTCTTTGTCCTTTTTTCATGATCACTATATTGTAGCCAAGAGCCATAAAAAAATTTATAATTTGGATTAGTTTCAGTTTCATCAAAGAGGTGTCACTGTGTGCGGACTAGTATATATATATGCTACTACATATATATATATATCTTTAAGTTTCGAGACCACACTGTGCATGATTTAAAGCTGATGGATAGTTGGAGCATCAAATACAATTTCTCATTATTGATTTGCCAATCTTAAGCTCATTTAACAAACTTGTCAGCGCAGTTTTTTTTTTTTTTTTTTTTAAAGATCTGGGGATCTATTTTTCATTATGTTTATTTTGATATCATCAACAAAAATCTTTTTAGAAGGCAGTCTGCAAAATCAGACATCATTAATTAAAAACAAATAATATAGGCCCAAACAGACTACTAGACTATTTATAAGGAAACCAGTAGTGATAGTAGTAGTGACATCAGTTTGTGATTTTAGTTTCACCAGTGTAGTGTACTGAATGAACCATTCTGGTTACAACTTAAAACAACAACAACAAAACTTTCCAGATAAGTAATTTTATCTGAATAATGTTTGGTCACTAGGCATGTAGAACTTTATTTTCAGGTTGACCCTTCAATTTTTTTTATTTTTTTTTTTTTATACTTTGCAGATGATAATTAAAATTTGAGCAGAAGGAGACAAATGATTTAGTAGTACTACAAGTATCAGTCATGAAAATGTGATGAGAAGGAAAATCTTTCACTCTCTTCTCCTACCTCAGCCCCTCTCCTCTCCAGTTCATGATGTACAAAGAGTACAAAGTACGGAATAAACATTGTTTAGGGGATAATGCTCTCCTTTCACCAGTTTAAAGAAATCCAGGTTATGGTTTTGGTTCCGTCAGTGTATTGACTTATGTGGCAGGAAGTCAGTCATAGAAGAATGAAACAAATAGTTGTGTTGGTCTGATGGAACAAAGGATCAGTTTATTACTGGGGATGTCTCTCTCTCTCTCTCCCTCTGTCCTCTCTATGTGTGTGTGTGTGTGTGTGTGTGAGTGTGTGTGTGTGTGCGCGCGCGTGTGCGCATGTGTGTCTGTATATATGCATGCATGTGTGTACCTGCATATAAATAATATGTGTATTGTGTATGCACACGAGTCACATTCACTATGCATGTATGTGTGTGTGTGTGTGTGTGTGCGCGCTCACGTGCATGTGTGCGTGTGTGTGTGTGTGTGTGTGTGTGTGTGTGTGTGTGTGTGTGTGTGTGTGTGCATGCATGTGTGTATGTGTGTGTGTGTGTGTGTGTGTGTGTGTGTGCACGTGTGTGTGCGCATGTGTGTGTTTATGTGTGCGTATGCCTCTGTGTGTGTGTGTGTGTTTGTGTGAATCCTCCAAAAGGTGTTCACGCTGCCAGTAGCCACCAACTCAGACCCGATGAAGTGGAAAATGCTGTTCCGCCTTGGTCTGACCATCGTGGTGGTGGTGGCCATCGTGTTATTCTACCTCAACAACGTGCTGCACCAAAACAGCAAGTCCCAAATCTCCGAGCTGGTCAGGTCAGAGAACCTGGCCTTCGAGGAAGCTCTCGTTCGACCCAGCATCGCTGAAGATGGAGAACAGACCGTGGGCAAAGGAGACACAGGAGACATGCATCGAAACAAGCAGCCACGGACATGGATAAACATGTGGAAAAAATGAATAGGCACAAAGACAAAAGCAAGGATGAAATGGAGGAGGAAGGGGAGGAGGAAGGGGATGCCATACAGGGAGGAAAAGAGCTGGACACTGTTGGTGAAGGTGGAGAGGTGGGGGACTTGGTACTGCGTGGAAGGATAGGGGACGGGCTACCAGCGGCGGGGGAAGACGATTCGGTGATACACATGAAGGTTGGAGGGAGTGGAGAGTCTTCTGGGTTACAGCCTGTACAACGAAGGTATGGCAATAGGTCATGAATGAGAGAGAGAGAGAGAGAGAGAGAGAGAGAGAGAGAGAGAGAGAGAGAGAGAGAGAGAGAGAGGACACTTTTTGACACTTTGATGTTTTATTGTCATTACCAAAGATGTCTTTTGACGAGGGGGGAGGGGGTAACAGAACAGTAACAGTTACCTCCTCCTTTCCCTGTAAAGAAATAGCACTCATTTATACCCAATGTGTATCAAATCAAAGGTTAACAAAAACAAATGAAATTGTAACATCTCTTATGTCCTCACACTCAGGAGTAATACATTAACATTTGAAAGAAAAAAAAAAACCCAAAGAAACAAACAGAAACTGTAAGACTGACTCGACCATCCACACAACAAATGATGATGATGCTGTATTTTACTGATCTCCTCCACAGGCGATGAATGATATTATTCATTCATATATCTATTATAATGCATCATCCCAAACTTGACAGTCCTTCATCTGCCTAATTTTCAAGGCTTCTGTGATGAATTTCACAGCTGATTTAATTACAAGTACGTCATCTCAAGATAACATGACTGCAACATCTTGTCTTTTAGTAATGTCTAACTGGAAAAATGAGAGAGAGAGAGAGAGAGAGAGAGAGAGAGAGAGAGAGAGAGAGAGAGAGAGAGAGAGAGAGAGAGAGAGAGATTCATAAAAAGTGATCAGTTTAAGATTCGGTGCAAACAGTCGAGAACTGTGGAGCAAGCATGTCCTTTGACTCCTCAGAGTCTTCCTTCAACACCATGTGCTTTCGCTTGACTCATCATAGACACAAAGTCAGCAAATTATGATTTCACTCACGGACATTTATATATATTTTGTGTCTTTTAAAGATTTGAACACCAATAAGAAATGAAAATACTGTCGACAAATGTTTTTATGTGACTTTAGAATGAAATGTACTTTCTGTGTGTGTGTGTGTGTGTGTGTGTGTGTGTGTGTGTGTGTGTGTGTGTGTGTGACAATTATCACTGGATGCTGAAAAAGACCAGTGCCATTTCTGTGCTTTGCTTTACAGCATCTTTGAGCAAATGGACATGAATGTATACATGTGTGTGTGTGTGTGTGTGTGTGTGTGTGTGTGTGTGTGTGAATGTGTGTGTGTGTGTGTGTGTGTGTGTGTGTGTGTGTGTGTGTGTGTTTTACACTATAGTGACCTAAATTTCTCTGTATGCATGTGTACATGTGTGTGTGTGTGTGTGTGTGTGTGTGTGTGTGTGTGTGTGTGTGTGTGTGTGTGTGTGTGTGTGTGTGTGTGTGTGTGTGTGTGTGTGTGTGTGTGTGTGTGTGTGTGTGTATTCAGGGTGGGCAAACAGGTGCACACCCAGGTGCATGTGATCCATCTGTCGGTGGTGGCCTGCGGGGACCGTGCTGCAGAAGTGATGGTGATGCTGAAGTCGGCAGTCAGCTTGACGACCTCCACCCCCCTTGTCCTGCATATTTTTGCCGACCGAGAACTGCACAAGTTTTTCACTGATCAGGTTGGTGTTTCTGCACCGTACAGCCAGTGTCACTGACAGGAGGAGACAAAAAGGGGGCGGCAGCGCCAGGGCTGTCGCAGGTCTTTGGGGATTGTCATTAGCATTCCTTCATTCGAGGCTTGTAAGGAGGATGTGTTGTTTTTTTTTTTCTCCTTTTATTTAAAAATCTATAGGAGGAACTTAAACCAAAATCATCACCTTAAAAACACCCCTGTTTCCACCCCTTTCCTCCCCTCATAACACTCCCAGCTCCATCTCCAAAAAGTAAAGGAGGATTAGAAATACAACAATTTGTCCTACACTCTTCTTCTCTCCCTCCCCCCCCCCAAAAAAAAAAAAAAGAGAGAGAGAGAGAGAGAGAGGGGGGGGGGGGGGGGGGGGGGGGATAGAGGGGAGTAGGAAGGGAGTAGATTAAAAAGTTATCTTCTATTTCCCCTAATTCCTTAACCATCCCCCTCCCCCTTTTTTTTTTCTTTTACTGATAGTGAGTATGACATGCTTGATGCTCTTCTCTTTGCTACTCTTTTATTTCTGTGTCTATTTAGCAAGTTGGTCACTATTTTATCCTGTTGTAATATCATTTAAAGCACATTATGTGTAGCAGAGTGAATCGATAAATATTATCCCATCGCAGTATGAATCAATAGAGATTATCCTGTTGCAGAATGAAATGGTGGGTACTATCCGGTAGCAATATGGATCAGGAGATATTATTTTGTTGCAGACTGAATCAGCAGATAATATCCTGTTGCAGACTGAATTAGTAGATATTATCCTGTTGCAGAATGAATCAGCAGATATTATCCTGTTGCAGACTGAATTAGTAGATATTATCCTGTTGCAGGCTGAATCAGTAGATATTATCCTGTTGTAGGCTGAATCAGTAGATATTATCCTGTTGCAAGCTGAATCAGTAGATATTATCCTGTTGCAGAGTGACAGTTGCAGAGAGAATTGATAGATATTATCCTGTTCCAGACTGAATTGATAGATGTTATCCAGTTGCACACTGACTGTTGCAGAATGAATCAATAATTATTTTTTGTTCTCCTGTTATCTTGTGCAGTCAGAATTACAGCAAGGTGAAGCCACCATTGATGGAGTACAGAACCTATTTTTTATTTGCTTCCAACAACTCTGTGGAAGAAGATGAAATTGTCTGTACTTCTTTTCTCCATTTTTCTGTTCTTTATTTTCTGTTTTTCATGAAAACGAGGGATTCATTTTAAAATGTGAATGGTTGCTAACAAATTTTCAGCTGATTGGGTTGACTTCAACAGGGTGACAGTCCTGATCATGGCCCTTTGTGGTTGGCTGAGGTGTCAGCAACATTATCTTTAGATTAACTTCTTAATCATTATTTTGTTAATCAAAGTCAAATTGAAAAATAGTAATGTATAACCAAGATTTTGAAAATTGAAATTGTGTTCCTTTCCTCTGTAGTTTTCAACAGGGTCACTTATTCACATTTTGTTTGCGTTCACTCTCCGGCCATCCCCGTACCCCCCCCCCCCCCCCCCCCCACATCCCTTCCCCTAACCTTCCCTTCCTTTGCTGTGTCAACATCAAATTCGTAGGAAGAGGTGAAGTGGAAATATAGGGGAAAAAAATCTTGACAGCTATTCTTCAGTGGCATTAGTACAGAACTTCATGACAGTTTTGTTATTGTGAATTTCAGTTCACGCTGTGGCCTACAGAAGCTCTGGACCGGGTGGAGTACAGAGTGTACGACATCACATTTCCCTGCCTCGGTGAACGCCGATGAGTGGAGGAAGCTCTTTAAGCCCTGCGCGACTCAGCGACTGTTTATTTCTGTGAGTAGTTCCTTGTCAGCTGAGCACTGCATGGCAGCTGAGCGCTGCATGGTAGAGAGACTGTTTATTTCTGTGAGTAGTTCCTTGTCAGCTGAGCACTGCATGGTAGAGACACTTTATTTCTGTGAGTAGCTCCTTGTCAGCTGAGCACTGCTGGTAGAGAGACTGTTTATTTCTGTGAGTTGTTCCTTGTCAGCTGTCAGCTGAGCACTGCATGGTAGAGAGACTGTTTATTTCTGTGAGTTGTTCCTTGTCAGCTGAGCACTGCATGGTAGAGAGACTGTTTATTTCTGTGAGTTGTTCCTTGTCAGCTGAGCACTGCATGGCAGCTGAGCGCTACATGGTAGAGAGACTGTTTATTTCTGTGAGTAGTTCCTTGTCAGCTGAGCTCTGCATGGCAGCTGAGCGTTGCATGGTAGAGAGACTGTTTATTTCTGTGAGTTGTTCCTTGTCAGCTGAGCATTGCATGACAGAGGGGCCCTGAGCGAAATGGTCAGCCACTCTCATGGGGGCACTCTTTTGGGCTTGAAAATCCTGCCTGCCCATCCTGTAGAAAATGGGTTCCTGATTCAGGTCATGAAGGTCAAGGTGATGAAAGGATAAGGACGGCCTCTATTATTATTCTCCCGTTCCACGCCCAGAGGTTGCAAACCTGTAACCGTTCTGTGCTCTTAGTGGGCGTTTGCCATGGGACTTGAATCTTTCAACCATTTATTTAAACAAATTTTAAAAAGTATTGATAATGACTGTACTGAACATTGTGGACAAGCGAATGACAAGACAAAACAAGATGTGTTTCGACCTCTTAGGTCTTCTTCATGTAGGATAAACAACACTCAGGACTACGAAAGTGAAGAATGAGCAGTCACTTCTCTTTATCGAATTTGGCGCCCATTTTTTTTAAAACTTTGTTGTGAGATAGCAATATTGATTGTTAACAGTACTAGAAATATGAGAGGGTTAATAGTGTTGTCTGTAATGGAGAAAGAAATATTAATTGTTATCAGTGCTCTCTACAATGGAGATAGAAACATTAATTGTTAGCAGTGCTGTCTGTAATGGAGAAACATTAATTGTTAGCAGTGCTCTCTGTAATGGAGAAACATATTAATTGTTAGCAGTGCTCTCTGTAATGGAGAAAGAAATATTAATTGTTGACAGTGCTCTCTACAAGAGAGAAAGAAATATTAATTGTTAA